>QFDT01010567.1:0-14577 GCA_003315915.1 Macrolepiota dolichaula | reverse complement strand
CGTTGAAAATCTTGCAATATCTTCAGTAAATGAGGCGGAACCGTCCAAGCTTCCTTCGTGCGCTATGAGGGGAAGAATATGAGACAAGGCGGACACCTGGGCATGGGGTTGTACCTCAGAGCATGCCTGAAGGAAAATACTATATGTTGCTGGAAGTTCTTTATTTGTCACCTTCTTGAAAACATACGAACTTCATGGGTTTATATGAATATGTGTAAATGAGCAGATACCTTACCTCGAGGAGATACGGACATGCATCAACAATTGTCCGACGCAGTGAAACCAGTCTTGAACTAGACCCTTGCCTCTCAGCCACACCAAGTACTCGGGCCAGACTGCAGACAATCCGCTGTTGCTCAGTTGCTTGGAATTTTTGTAGCGTAATTTTCCCAATAAGAGAGGAGCAATAGAACTGTAGGAGGTCAACAGCGGGAGCAACCTGTAGGGTGCAAATGATATGTTCGCAAATTTCCAGGATCGGTCGAGTCATCGTCAGAACAAGATCCTTTGAACCAACATGGAGATCTGCTTTGAGCGCAGGAGTAGCTTTCTCGTCCAGAAGCAGCTGTAGAAGTTCTGAACCTCGCTCATTTGGTTGGCTAGGCTTGAATGCAGGAAGGGCATACATCAAATCCTTGATGATCAGTTGTAGGTCCTCCATGCCTAGATGTGGAATCGCCTAATACGTGAAGGGGTATCATGACCGTGTAACAGACACCGGTAGGTATGATTCAAACGCACCGCAAATAGTCCCTCATATAGTACCGACTCCCCAGGAACGGCATGACGCTCACATATCGCTCGCTTAGCTTCCCCAGCCATAAACGCAAGGACCAGAGATCTTAGACGTTCCCTTGTAGAAAGTTCCTCTTCATCCGTAGTGTCACCCTGTGGAATAATTTGGTCACAGAGTACGCCAAGAGTGGTCTTCGGGTCCATATCCAGGTGTTCAGTTAGAGCTCTCTTGACAACAACCACCTCGTCAGCTTCCTCTGTCGTGCATGTTCAATTTCACAGAGTCAAAGAGAATCATGAACAACATCACTCACCACTTTGTAGCAGCTGCACCAAAACATCAACATTTCTTTTTATCCATTTACTCTGTATTTTTGAGACTTGTGTAATAGCAAGGTACCCCTCAATACGGACCTGGCAAAATTTTAGGGAATCAAGCTATTCGGGTCACGGACAAACATACTTTTGAAGATGAATCTTCGCACAGGTCGTAGATAGCGTCTATTGCGGCCTCCTCCAAGTCCGGGAAATCTGTGAGGAATAAACGAATGTTCCCTGCTGCAAGAATCTTGAGAGAGGCATGTTCGGAATGTGCAAGGTCAATAAGACGTTTGAGTGTCTCGTGCCTCTGAACGAACCATGAGTGATATACAGAAAATTGACGAGAGGAATGGCATACAAAAGTGCCGTGTCGATCTGGCAAACTCTTCGCCCGTCGGAGCATATCTGTTGTCTGAAATAAGCCTAGTTCCATCGGAATTTGAGACTAGAGTCCTGTACCCCGAATATCCCATTCCCTGTCTGCTAGATTACGGCTCATCCTGGAGGAGTTTATATCTTGAGGGATGGAGGAAGTCGTCAGTCGCTGCAGGCTGGCTACATTGTTACATCAGATTCATGACTTTGTTGGACTGCACGTGATGATCATTGTCTGAATCAGGTGGAAGGTAATCTGGTATACAGTAGCCACATATAGCAAAATATCATAAGCAAAGACATGATGCAACACAACACCCGACAACTATGAGGCAAAACCTCCAAAATAAACCTCCGAAATGTCCCATCAAGCAACAGAATTAATCCTACCCTGACTCTCCTCTGAAGTAACGAATAACGCCTCGTATTCTTCAGGTGTCTGGCCAATTGTTCCAAACGCTTTCTGGCAGATCGCTCCCAATGTTTCAAGTTCCTGCGTAACGCCCTGCATGGTCATTGCATAGGCGAAGAACAAAAGCTGCCTGGATCCTTTGGCCTCACGGTTCTTAACTACGTCAAGGTTACGGATAGCATCGACCTAAGAAAAGGAAGATAAAGGAAGATAAGTCTCGATATCATAATGATCATAGGATTCGAGTATACTTACGAGACGCTGTCGGGCCCTCTCAGCGGGAGGAAGGTAGGGAGGAAGTGGCGCCTTGAGACGGAATGCCGAAGCCAAAAGTGTGAAGCTCAAGATGATATTACCGACCATTTCTCGACGTTCTTTATTCACCGGAATTATGAAGTCACGTCGGACGCTCTGTAAACCCAGGTGAGATCAACGCAGTAACCCAAAGTCGCCTACTCACTGTATGCCTAAGAATAGTGGTTAGGTTAGTTAGGAATGTAGGTAAATATAGCGGAGCGCTCACCATTCTTCTTTTGTAGTAACGCATCTCATACTGTGAAGCTTATCCAGAATGGTTTGTAGGCTGGTCAAGACATTCCGATACAACTGAACAGGGAAAGGCCCTTTGAGACGGGGCTCGAGTTGAGTCTGGGCGAGTAGACCCTGAAGCTCGATGAGCTTTATCTGCAAATGCAGCTCCCTGTCCATGCGCACATGAGGATACGACGGGTTCTAAAAATAGAGGACATACATTGCCATGAATTCGTGAATAGAATCCTTCATCTTCAAATCCGGATCGCGTCCCAACAAGAGGGCCGCTTCGTCGCTTGAACCTCTTTGATATTGAGGTTCCGGAGAATAAGAGTTTGCGGCCACCAAACGGGTATACAACCACCCAATATTCAAACAAAAGCTAGATGTTCGAAAGATTAGCATAGCCCACTCGATATATATATACCTGGATAAGCAACTCACTCTCCCAGTGCTTTACTCAACTCCCTCCTTGCCTCAGCCGGCCACCAGAATCTTGAAACGAGCGCCGCCCAAACAACACCTGCAGTCACAGCCAAAGCACGCTGGATAGCAATCTGGAGTACAGATACATTTGTCTCTCGGACGTTGTAGCTATTGATTATAAATTTCGATGATGTTCTGAGTAGAGTTATAGACTCACCAGTATAGGCACGTCAAGTTATAGGTCAAAAGAACGAAACGGGAAGCGGAGATGTACTCTGGTCTCGATATAGCAACATAGAAACAGGGCAAAGAAAAGATGAAACCGAAAATAGAAAGAACAATTGCATCATCAGGGAAAACAGAGTATATTCCTGCTGCGACTGCGGCGCCAAAGCTGACACAAATTTAGTTGTCTTTATCATCTCTCCAGGACATGGTACTTACAGGGTTCCAAGTAAACGATGAAGACCCAGATAATTCGTCTAGAATTTCAAGTGATTAATTGTTAATGTAAGATTCCAAGAAACCTCATGACTTACAGCTCCAATGGTCGGGGATATCACGATAAAGAACTATAAGTCGACGGAATAGATGAAATTTGAATTCATGAAAAGAATGGCAGGGTAGACCTACCGAAATCAAGGCCCAATCGCCCCAGTTCTCCACAAAGAATGGTCGGGTGGCATCGAAGAATGAGGGGGCCGCGAGCATGGCAGTTGCCATCCCAGCTTTCAGAGCAAATTTGATATCTCTCCCCTTCATTCTATCGCCGATGCTCCACAGGCGTTGCTTGACCCTACCTATAAATGGTAGATCATTACGGGACGGAGTCTGGACTGTGTTAGGTGCATGGGGTTTGATCTTTGGGAAACTAGGATGAGCAACCCGGTGCTCTGGTATGAAGTATGCGGCTTTGATTCGCAGTTTAGATCATAGAAAGTTTGGATTAGATGTGATGCTTACATAAGCGTCGTTTCAGGGCAGAATGTCTTTGAGGCTGCTTCTCCTTCTTTCCGTTCTTCCATTCTGCGAACCATCGCCCCGGCCACTTGAACAAGCTAACAGTGGCACGGAAGATCCAGAAGCGGCGGCGAAGGCGTAGCTGTTCGCATTCATAAATCCTTTCCATAGCATCCACTAGCCCGACCAGCTCGCCCGAGAACTCTTGTAATGTGAAAATGAAGCTGTTGAAATGAATTTTTGCGCCTCGATAGGGCAGATAAATCACTTACAAGTAAACCAAAAAGACATGTTCGTGCTCATTCGAAGCCAGAAGGTTATTCTTTTCATCCGCATCAGAAGTAAAGCTCCCACGTTGATCGAGGCTGGCCAATGAAGTCGACAAGGAGTGTGGTAGGTCGCTCCTCCGATATAGCCTCAAGAGAGCATGGTTAGAGGTGCTCTCAAATCTGACCAATGCCTTTTCAATCGCGTCAACAAGATCAACAAAATCCCGGGGCTCCACCGATTCCCCGTCGTGCTTTTTGTGTATATGGGATTTCAGGAAAGCCTCCCGAAGGTGGCCCAAAGTTGTAGTACACGCCTTCTGCAATGAATAATGAGCATCGGAGACGAAACTGGATAAAAGAATATGAAGACTTACCGTCAGGGCTTTCAACGGCGGACCGACTTCATCGACAACGGCTCCGAATATCTCTGCCGCAGCCTTGACCAATTCATCTTCGGGCATCCCCTGATCGCTAACCTGCATCTTCTTCCCTTTGCGGCCCTTATGTACCCCAGCCTTCGTCAACTCGTATTGCAGCCTTGTTGAGCTCCTGAGGCCATTGAGATGCTGCGCCAAACGATTGAGGGAGTCCACGGCATCCTGATAGGCACGTTTCCTATTATTCCTTCCGAGCGGAACCATACCGAGAACGCCAGATTGCACGCTTTCCCCGCTATCCAACCACTCCTTCTGAGCTTCAGAGAGGTTCTTCTTGAGACTCGTGAAACTATTTTGATGGTCCGCTACCGCTTTCTGAATCTTTTCGAATCCAGTTCTTCGAATGAAGTTTTCATTCTCCAGTAGAAAACCGTTGGTGAGCATCGAAAGCAATGTCGAAAAGGAATCCAGTGTCTTGGTCATGTTACTCTGAAGGTTGCGTGTAGCGGTTTGCGGCCAGAAGAGGTAGCATACGACGTTTGATACCAACGCGCCACAAAGTACAATGGTAGAGACACCCATCAGTGTCTCTAAACCACCTTCTTTGACGACCCTGCGTGCATATATCAGTTCAAGGTCCTGTCTTTACTCAGAGGATGTGAACTTACACAACAAAAATGAGGATAACAGTCATGCTACACGCGGTGTTGAAGGATGGACTTGCCTGCCGTATAAGATAGTATCGTAAACTCGCATTAATGTTCGAATAGACCTACCATCCAGACTTTCATCCAAGCAATCAGGCTCATACTGAATCCTATCCACAGGATAGCCACCGCGTCCCCCAACCATTCCCATCCAGGCTTTAGCTCGAGCCACCAGAACATAGACATAGACGCTCCGCAAACAAAAGCAGCATACACCAGACCCATCAGACAGAACAGATCCGCTTCGATCATGGCACCCGCCGTTTTAGCGGGATTAAAGTACACAGCACTGGGAAGCGCAACAGTCAGGGTAGCCCAACAGAATAGAGAGTAGAGTAAAGGCACATACATAGTAGCAACCATATGCGCACTCGGAGAAGCTCCCTTTGACCCAGGACCGTAAGAGGTCAAGTCCCCAATGAAATTTGACAGCGTCGGTGAAAAAGTGAATAGAGATGCAATATAGTAAGCGATAGCACATTTGAGAACGTTTCGCTGAAGGAGTGTAAGGGTTGGTGTACGTATCCACGAGGGCCACCGGCGACGAGCATTATCTTCATGAGGACCGGGCCCAACACCTCCAACACCAGAAGGACCGATAGTTCGTTGACTTGATACGGACGTATCACTATCATAATCCGGGTCCGAATCATACTCATGGGTCGTGGGCTCTTCCTGGCTCGGGGTTCCCGAAGACGAAGCACTCACACGCGCCTCTCCAAACACATCATCCGCATTAACCTCCTCCAACGGACTCTGCGTCACATCAACCAACCCATCGTTCCTCAGATTTGACACACTACCCCGCATCGACCATCTGAGCGAGTTGGTACGCGAAGTCGTTGGACTGGGCGGAAGCTGTCCCTCGTTCTGCATCATCTGGCTAAAGAGCGACCACTCATGAGTAGGAGTTTGAGGGTGGGGATAGTACTTGGAGTCTTTTAAGCCGTTGGATCGATGTGTCGTAACCGAGTCACCCCTCCTTCTCATGGTCGAACCGAGTGGAGAAGAAATACTACGAGTCCCCAAATCGGGTCGACGACTATGGCGAGAGAATAGAGGAACACCATCGCTAGAGCTTGTACCCCTTCCCGGTTCTCTGGGCGCGCTATTTTCTTTGATTGGTGCACTTGTGTTTACTGATAAGGAAAATGCAGAAGGAGCTTCTGGCAGAGCATCGGGGGAGCCATATACGAAAGCGGGGACGGTGATATCATTAACCACCGCCAATCTCTTTGAAGTTTGTCGAGTAACCCCATCTGAAGGGAGAGCGTTATTTTCAAATGGGCCAGTGGCGGGGTCAAATGTTCCCGAAAGCGCAGCTGATACATCCGGAGAGTTGCGGTGAGGTTGGGAAGACATGGTTAAGCGTAGACGAAACGCAGGGCCAGGATTATGCTTCAAGTCCACCTGACCGCCAAGCGAAACGATAAACTGACAAGACTACGCGAGGAGAGAGAGATAAGGTAGAAATGGACCTAAAGCATTCAACAAAAGATTGTTGGTCAAACTAGTCGTTGGTCGTCTGGAGAGCCGTTGTATCCAGTGCGCGTCGTTTAGTTGTCACACACACACACACATTGCCATGATGCATGACGTCACAAACACACCCGTTTTCATACTCCGCGACATTCCAAACTTGTGAATCGCTGCTCTACCCCAGAGTTCTCTGAATAAGGAAGGGTTGGGTACTGAGTACACGTTCAATTCTTATGATAGGGGTCACTCCAGCACGTACTCGCAACGGCGAAAAATAGTATCCATTCATCATCAAACGAGGTATTGAAAAAAAAAAAGAGCGGATACGACTAGAAGAGAATGAACGACAACGGTCAATCTACCGTAATGAATGCAAAGAGTTATATATCGATGTCCATAACGCGGTGTCGACCAGCGCAGTAATCGTCCAAAAAGCACGGTCCACGAAACTATCCAGTAGGTACTACGAAAGAAATATACGGAAATATAAGTAAAGCAAGATAATCCTAATAGTCTGGATAACAGAAAACGTAAAATCGATCACATGAATGTATAACAAAATGATACACCAACAGGTCAACCGTCCGCGAGCGAATCTACAGATACATGCAACAAATTATTTGTTTACTTTTCAAGTCCATGAAAGTCTGGGAGAGTCCAAGTCCATGAGTGGGGGTCCGTATGTCCAAGAGTGGTCCTCGTAAAAGCGAGCAAGAAGAGAAAATGTTCGGTCGTAAAAGAAAGTCGTGAGAACGTCAACGGTAGAAAGATGATTAACAGCAGATGTAAAGTGGTCCACCAGGGAGATGGAAAGCATCTGGTCGGGCACGTACGTGCTAGAATTCAGAAGAAGAAAAGTCCAAAGTCCACGAAGATCAAAAGAGTCCGAGCGCATCAAGTATCCGTAATGTTAAGGTGACAAAAGTTCAAAAGTCCATTCAGGGAGAGCGCATTCATACGATAAGTCGTTTCTGAAGCTTGTTCAGAGCAGGCGCTATGACAGACTTTTTAGCCTAATTGATCACTCTTTGAGTAGCGACTTACTGATGACCGGATACAAAGTAGAGAAGAAAGTCATGACGCGATGGATTGTATCGAGTTCATCTCGCACTTCACTTGTGCACATCGTGGGCCAAGCGGTTTCCAGAGTATCGAGCTCAACGACGAGGTGATCGGCAACAATAGACCAACATGGCTAGAGCACTTTATGAGCGAGCTGACAGCGACAATATCATGATAATTACCGCAAGGACAGGATCAAGGAAGGAACAATCCTGATTGTTGATGTGCTTCATCACTGTCACGCAGGCCCTTGCTGCATGAGAACACTTTTCAAAGGACGAAGAGTCATCATGAGCGGAAGCACGGTGGAGATGAATCATTGCACAATTGGCCAGTGTGTGAGCCAGAATTAGACTCTGTCGCTCCTCGGCGATAACCTGGTTCAGCTGACTGATTGGAACGAGCATCGAGATGAAAAGGCAGATAGTCTGGTCCAGATTGGCTACTTCATCCGAAAACCTCCCATTTTGCTTCATTCCAGCGAGACCTGCGAATGAAAGGACCGTCAGGAAATGGGGTGGTAAGGTGGGTCAGTCGAGTCACATACTAGCGACAAAATCAGCATGGGCAAGAAGTGCTGATGCTTTGGCACGGAGCGCAGTGGCTGAGAAACCCCCAGATGATACATCCCCGTTTAGGAAGGCCCGGACTGTAGGAATTGACGAGCCTCTATTGATGAGTCCCTGGTGATATCCCAAGTTAGCATATACATCTTTGTGGAAAGGCAGGTTCTTGAAACACAAACCGTCTCATAATCCGCTAGTTCTTGAGGCCAGGGGGAGGTGATGATGTTCCTGGCATCTGGACCGTCGGAGATAATTGGGGGTCTCTGAAGGAAGACAGACCAACAACGATCGAGACTAAATATTTGCCAAAAAGTCAAGATCCGAGCACCTTCCTGTATTGAAGATTTCACGGGTTTCAGATCAAAGTCCTCAAAGTGACAAGTGGGAAGCCAGAGGTCGTGTTGGAACACGTCACGGCTCAGACCAGCTTGGGCTGCAAGTGCAGCGGCAGCGCTGACATGATACCCACCCTCGCACATCCTGCCATTGGCAAAATAGTACATCGACAAAATACAGGAGGCCTGGATTACGTCGACAATTCTATCGGTTGACTTGAGGGCATCAGGGAGTGCCTCAAGGACTTGGCGAAGATAAAGATCTTCGTGCTGAGAAATTGGTTCCGGCCGTTGCACAAAGCAAGCCCAGAGATAGATCGAGTTCATGAGAACGGGGTGGGGTTGCTCCGAAAAGGGTCTGTGTAAACTTTCGCGCAATCGCTGAACATTAAGACCCAGACCGCATTGTTGCTGATGTGAGGCGAAGATGTCGAGTCTTGGAGACACATGAGTTGATGCCCCGTAATGTGATATGAATAAAAAAGAAACTCACAACAAGGTGCTGACTTCGAGTGAAACGTGTATATGTGGTTGTGGCTCCTCGTAATAGACCTCTGTTATGAATGGGGTGGGGGAGGGAGAGGGGACGTTCTGGCAAATGATCAGTAAGAGTGCAAGGGACGATATGATAAGCGCCAACCTGGATCCAAGCACTGGCAGGTGATGTAGGAGAACCTACAAAGACAGCATATGTGAGCAAACAAGCCAAGGACCGAAAACACACAGAAAGGGGGGACGGTACCTGAGGGGAAGGGGGAATGAGATACGGAGAGGAAGGAGCTATCTGGGGAGCCGATGGACGAGGCTGAAGACCCGGAGCGTGAATGACCATGTGGATCGTATAGGGTGACGGCCGGGGAGATGTACTCTGGATCCTCGAGTTCGCGGACGCGACGCTCAAGACGTGCGATGGTTTCGCGCATGATTTGAGTGCGGGTCTTGCCCTTTCCATCATCGTACTCGCATGCATCTGGCTTCTTTGCTCGTGTGCACTGCTGGCAAGCTGGCTTAACGCCATCGCATTTCTGAAAAGAGAAATGGGGCAGATGAGTGGGGCGTGTGCTGTGGCGCAGGAAAGAACATACCATCTTGCGTTTTCTGGATAAGGAAAGGGGCGCGATGGGGAGAGTCATGAGTAATGAATGGAGAAGAAGTCAAGGAAACTGCGGACCTGCAGCGCAAACATGCTTTGCCCCGCTGGAGAGTGGGATGGGCCTTGTCGGCGGGTGGTTTGTTGGCCATTAATGAAAGAATATATTAGGGTAGAGAAGGGGAATCTAGAAGGAGAGCGAGGCGGAGGATGGGAGGACGGGGGTGACGGCAGAAGTAGAAACAAGGAAAAGGCTATGCATGCATAGGAGGGGATTGGGGAGAGGGGAAGATGGAAACTGAATAAATGTTAAATACGCTCCGATATATGTCCTCGAGCACAGCCGCTGCCGCATTAGGCAGTCCCTCCTCCCTCTGCCCTCTCTCCCTGCCCTCCACTGCCCCTCCTCTCAGTGCCACCCGCGGACCAGCTAGCTCTCTGCCGTACACAGTGACCCTCTCGAGTCCACGCCCACCGTCCTCTGCTGCCCCACTCTCCTCACCTATCTCCCATCACGGCCTTCAATGCCCGTCATCTCATCTGGCTCCGGACCGCGTCTAGCCGCGTCTCTCGCAAATAGCCGGCTCTCTCTGCCTATCCTCTCCTTGCTCGGCGGCACTATGTGCCTACCCATTCTATTTCCTCTCCGACTCGCATCGTCACCTGGCAACTATGTCTCTTTTCTTTCTGTGATATATGTATAATAATCGGTCCCTGATTGTTACTCATCAAGGCTTTCCTGCCCTTGAGATAATCTGTCTTCATATCACTGTGTCACATGCACACCCCAGACGCCCGGTTGCTCTGCTACACTCTTTGGACTATCCTTTTCAATTCACCGACACGCTGGGTTCTGCCATCCCATGGGAGAATTTTTCTGTTTTCACGCGTCAGACCCTATCCAAACAATCAAATTCCGAATCCAGATATCTTGTACCTTTCCCTTGCACAGCATGACCTTGTCCAGACACTCATCACATCAAATTCCGAACTCAGACAAAAAACAAGCTTGAATCCGCCAGTATGTAGGAAGAAACATCCAGAATATAAACCCATTCCTACAAAAATTGCCCAGATACAAATACAGCCATGGTGAAACCGAGCATCCAAAAAAAAAAAACAGTTGAAACACTCGACAAAGAAGCAAGAAAAAAAGGAGCTATCGATGAATAGGTACTCTGAATAGATATGTGTAGCACGGCGATTGATCCAGATGATCCGGAAAAGTCGTGTAAACACTGTCATCGATCCACGCGACACGCCAGCCAAATACAGCCTTCATCGCGTGCTCTGTCAAGCAGAAAAAAATCGCTAAAACCTCAAGTACCGTTGACAACGGAATTTGAATGCACGCGCGCATACGTCCCAGGCAACGAAAAGTTGGATTCTAGTCGTGGATCCTGTTGTTGCTGCTGCTGCTGCGCGGCCTTCTTTTCCCTCGCATGTGCTTGTCGTACATAGGCGTAACGCTGGAAATGGTTGAGGCCTTGGAGGAACGACACACCGACCTGATCGTGGAATACCCCCAAAATTAGCTAGCTTCAACCAATAAAAACTTTAAAGGTCACATACGGGGTACGCTCGCAGATTGTTGAAAAGATCAACTGTAGCATCGCGAACTGCTTCTTTCTGGTGGAAGAGACCAAAACTGAGGTGGAGCAGTCCTTGTCCTTGGGGCATAGCATACGATAACAGCTGGATTGCCGCCTCATCAACATCACGCCGTAAGGTCAACATGAAACGGACGGCAGACCTCTACTACTTGCTCGTACGTCCTGACATTGTCAGCAAGAGCGCGCATGATCCCGAGAATCTCCGTATCCGCCAAGTTTTTCGCATATCGAACTCGAAATAGTTGATGTAGTACATCAAATCCTTTGATCGCGGAAGCACCCACAAGCTTTTCATAGTCCTAGAGCGCCAGAAGCATTCCGGATTTCAGAAATCCTGTACATATCTTCAACAGATCCCTGATGACGCACCGCAATACAGTATTGATACGATTTTGTTTTTCGCCACGCTTCTATGCGGTGTGCATTGGCCGCGAGTTCTCGTGAACATGTGACCTCGTCGATGAATGCTATACCACCTCCGAGTTTTGCTGATTGTCCAGGAATGTCGGTGAAACAACTACTGAAATGGCCGAATTTGGTGACGCCCGTTACCTCTTCTTCATACCGCGAAGCGAGGCGTACGAAGCGAGCGACATATTCTGCAAACCGCATGCGGACGAGTCCCTCACCAAAGTGGTCCTCGATAGCAGCCCGAATCTATATCGTTGTTGAGTCGACCAACTCCCATGACACCGGGAACCAACACCTACATCTTCAATGAAGACCTTATCGCTATTCGTCGTGATCCCGTCACCCTTGCTCCCTTCTTTCCGGTTCACATCATCCTCGGAGCTCACTGAAGTTTCAGCCTTCAGGGTACCAGACCGGGTTATTGGCGGCCCCCCAAACGCCGGGGTAGCAACAGGGTAAGTCGTGTGGATGTCCTTCGCGATCGTAACATTTCCTGAACTAATGTCAAACAAAAGATCCCATGCACGTGAGGACTCGAAGATCGGATTAGTTACACCAGCGATGTATGCCGGTCTATATATATCACCATAGCTAAGTGGTTACTCTGGATCGAATGTTATGAATGTAACACTTACACAGACTCCCATTCTTCTCTATTCTCTAGGTTGGCATATGGGAACGCGCGTTCAATGAAACCCCGGAGTACGGCGCCACAACCAGAAGCGAGAGCACAAGCCGATAGGACAAAATTTGAAACATCTCCTGCCGGCCGTTTGTGACCTAAGAAAATGATTCGTTTCCCTGTGATTAAGCCATTGAATAATATGATGATTGGATGGGTCAAGGGTCCACTGGTGTGCAAGTGTGGATGTACCGGTCCTGAGACCAATTGGGAAGAGTTGAATACTTTGATCAATGATATCAATGAATACTAGGGGGCCTCGTTAGCGTATCGAATACCAACGGAACTCAAGTGACATACGTCTCCAACCTCCTCTGGGAAAGTAGCTAATGGCATCTTGATTGGTAGGGGATGGTCACGATAAGTGACTGTCGTGTGATAGAAATGCGTGTCCTTGACCATGGCATGCCGTCTATGAGTGTCGTAATATGATTGAGACGCATTAATTTGGCGGGCATGGTGTTCACGGCTAGCTGCTTGAGATGATGACGACGAGGCACCTGTGGACCTTCGCTTGCGGGAAGACGCGACAGTGCTGCTACCAGCAAGGGAAGCAACACTATTCGAATCGCCAACCCCATCTTTCGCGAGCTCGAGTCCGCTTTCATCTCCCACCCAGACCGCGCTGCCCCCAAGGGTAAATGATGAATCGGATGGGGAACCCTGTGATTGACCGGACATTTGAACCGAAGGAACAGTCACACTCGACTCGGTATCAGTCCGAGAGCGAATACCATTTTCCCGCTTTCCCTTCTTCTCTTCCCCGCCTTGTGATTTATCTTTGCGTATAAGTAACCCCTCCTCGAAGCTCGATTGGGATTCACCGGAATTGGATGATTTGTGAAGGTTTCCTCTAGACCCATTGGTTACGTGCGAGTTGGGCTGATTGAACTTTTCAGCAAAGATATCCTTGCGGTCTGAAGATCGCATGACAAGTTTCTCTTGCCGTGTGAGCACTGGTACAGCAGACAGGTCCATGGAATTTACTGCGTCGAATAACCGGGCAAGACAATCTTGTGAAGGATCCGTGAAATAGTCTTCGATTGCGAGGAGTAGAAAGGGCTTTTTAATGAACGTTGAAACATAAGTTTCTAAACACGTGTGGGGGGTGGTAACTTGCCTTGAAGATCTGAATGAACGAATGTCGAGTGCATATTGCGAGGGCTAGGACCTTTGCACCACTTACGGCTTTATGAGCAATGAAGTTGAACACAGCGAGCCTTTTCTAAGACGTACCGGTTTAGGGATCTGTCGTGCTTTGTTCGAACAAGGTTCAGGACACAGAGCAACTCCGGTTTATCTCCCTTGTTGACTGGATTCTCTTCGCCTGGTAGGTTGACGGATTTGATATCTGGAGTGTCAAGGGCCAGAACGGGAGATATTGTATTGAACGAGGTCTGATTGAGGAAGAAAACAGTCCAGTCGTCGAGCTGCGCCTCCGCGCCATCGGGAAGCATCGACGTGGCCAGAAGACTGGTGTGGGATTAGGGTATGAAACTGATGTTGGGGTTGGTTATGAATGTACCTCTCATCGACTCCGAGGGGCTGGGGGAATTGGTACTTGAGTTGAGGACCTTCATAGATATGAAACTCCGCAAGGAGGACAAAAGAGCAGTGGTTTCCTGAGCCCGCCATCTGCAGTCTGCAAGATGCAGAGCGACGCGGTCGCGTCAACGACATTTAGTTGTGCTTATGTAATACTCTAAGAATACACCAGTGCTTGGAAGCTTTCAAGTTGTTGCTGTAGAACACGCTGCTGATTTCATATGGGTTCAGTATAGCGTTTGTTATCCTCTGTGCAGTGACGTTGTACTGTGTCTTCTGGCGTGAAGACTGCTGCTAAACGCATCAAATAGTGCTGCTGCTGTACATGCAATGCGGAGTCCATACTCATGGTTCCGCGCCACAAATGGTTCTAGTGACACTCTCCTGGAGTTGCGATGATCAGTTGCTCCACGGACATTCAAGGAACATCCATATAAATACCATACCCAGCGACCATAATAGCCCCCAAGGCACTTAATCTTCCCTGTTTAATATCCATGTCTGCTTTACTTGAAGTAAACCTTCATTCCCCCACAATGCCCATCACACAGCTGACATTTTTTCTAGGTTACGCCCACGTCCCTCGCCTACTTATGTATAGGAGGTCTTGTTGTGACCGTACTGCTATCCCAACTACTTGCTCCATGACCTCACTGAGCACCCCAGGTTTCCATGTTTTCA
>QFDT01010546.1:0-11926 GCA_003315915.1 Macrolepiota dolichaula | reverse complement strand
GGTCGATTTGTGAGTACAATTGTGTCAGCTTTTCTTCGAACCGCCCCTAACTATGCGCAGTCACTCATTTGCTGTGGTAAGCTTCTCATTAGCGGTTCGTTTACCACTTCAACTTCTACATGATCCGGTGAAGCTCCATGCCCGGTGGATCCATCTCGAACAGTGTGTTGCACAGCGCTCCTTTGTATGCTAACTTGATCAAAAGCGCTGTTGAAACGGATCCCAGAGAATGTCGGAAGTCCTTCGTCATTATCATAGTAAGCCTCGACCATAGTACGGTGAACACGACAGGCCAAGCAAGCTGCCACGCCCGAAGCGGGAATTGCAAGCAGTATTCGGTACAATTGAGGAATACCAGGGGGTTGAAATGCAATAACCCCATCAGCGATATTTAAGCTAACTGTAATTCTGTCACAATATTAGCGTCAGTTGCAGGGTAGGTGATGAGCACGTTGCAGCTCACAAATAGTATTGTTGACCTCCCTGCAGAATTGCTCTGGATAATATAGGAAGGGTTTTGCTGGAAAAGAGTCGCGCGACCCAGCTCCGATTATATTTGAGGCTCCTGTGGCTTTGGAATGCCAGTTTGTACGATATGGCAAGAAACACAAGAGTGTCAAAAACCACTGGCATGAAGCTGACAATGGCAACATAATCTTCTGCGACATACACGAGACAGTATCCTGTCCCTTGGAGATGGTACGACTGGGCGCCCGGAATCAACATCACGTTCACCGCACTCGTTCCAATCCATAATAATCCAAAGGCCCAGTAAACCCACCGATTACCCGTATACACCGCTTGCACCCTCCGGAGGAACAGAAATGAAGTAGTCGCCATGGTAAGAATGCAAAAAACATCCACGGCAAGTGTTATTCCATTACAATCCGATATTGGTCGTGCTAAGCTCTTTTTAGACCGGATCAGACATGGTGGAGGATAAGATATGCATACTGAACACTGCGACCCATAGCGCCGCATAGGTAGCTGCGAAAATCCTATGGCAATTGTAGGGTCCAGCTAGCCAGCGATTAAAAAGAACTTACCGTGTGAGAGCAAAGCACGTGGAGGTGATCAGCCCCCTGCATCGTCGAATGATTGTAATGTCTTCCGAGATGTGTGACAAAGTGTCTGCAGTGATGGCCTATCCAGTCAAGTGAGTTTGAAGGTCTCCGGAGAGTGCCATATGCGCTACTGGCAGCACTGACCCCAAATACACCAATGGCAATATTCCTCACCACTTCAAACTGCGATGCCTCATCAGGGGGGAGATGATTTAAGAGGGTATCGGGATTAGGAACTGTAGAGTTAGCAATATCTATCATGATCTTCATGATAGAAACGAAGAGGCTCCCAGAGCCTTTATCTTCCCCAATGACCGGGGCCAACGGATACTACCCAGCCTTCCAGATCCTGGGGCTGATCTTCGAACAAAAAATGTGTGCCTATCAACAGCGGTCAACTACCCCTGAAGTATACTCCGAGGCAATACGGGGGAAAGCCTCACACCTCAAGACAAAGGAAGTATCTTTTTTGGTGCCTACCCTATTGACAAATCGTGTCTCGACGGATGTAATGATATGACACGCCCCATTGTCCACAAGTATTTCCAGAAATGACCGATGATTCAGGTACATCGGTAGTTTCCTCACCATCAATGACACGCCACAATAGGTCTTTCCCAACCATCAGAAAAATAACCTTCCCAAGCCAATCTCAAGTGGACAATATATCACTAGGAGAACCAGCGCCAATAACATGACCACCGGTAGGTCCCCGTTAATCACGGTGCAACTTGTTGCTGCTGCGAGAAGCACTTCTATTATAATAAGACCTCCGCCATGCCCCTGGACTGTCGAACCTTTGTTTGAGTTCCCCTCCTGTGTACTTGATGACCATGGAACAACCAAGCTGGGCTATAAGCTCATAATATTAGTGCTACAGGATACGCGGATTCATTTGTCTGGGAACTATATTCCGGGATAGATAGTCATATATCGACTCTTGAACTTAAGACTCGGAGGTATTTTGGTGCACCGACATCTCCACGGACAAACCCACGCTCCTCCTATTGGCATACCTATGTTTCCTTTTTCAATCACTTTTCCCTCCCTCATCAATATTATGTGTTTAGATTGGTCCCACGGTTGACGGTATTTGTGGACATTGCGATATTGATATCTGATGCTACGTTCCAATGGCACGACTCAAGAATACTCACTTCGCCTATTCCCCTTGAACGCCCGAATTGAATCCCAACACAATCCATAACAAGTATTGTCTTCTCTTTAGCATAATTACGAGACTTGACCGACATCACTAATGCATATCCCTGGTGCGGCTAATGGGCCTGGGTTTAACGAACGCCGGGGTTTCTTGCTATCCCAAAATTTCCTCTGGTCACTAGTTACACAAACCTTTTGGAACATGACAACCAATGTTGCGAGAGCTGTTCACATTTTTTATACCATCAACGGATCTCCGCATCGAAAATTGCGATTCAGAAAATGGGATACAGTTGAGCTTGAGTCTTTTTCTCCATGAGTCCCTTGGTGACCGGTCGATGGTGGTCCGGCTCGGGCCGGGATATTCCGATGGAGAGGGCTCACCGGATATGTGGGGGCGGGATAAAAACATACACTGCGCTGATTGACTCCTGGTGCCCCAATCAGTGGAAAGTCATAATGCTGAGCGTCCCGTTGTGCAACAGCTCCACACAAAAGTGGGGATAAACAGCGTCATCGCCTATCGTTCCCCACGAACTGATAATATTGGCTTTATTTTCCCGAAAGGAACGGTGCATAGTAATCATTGCAGCTCCCCGCAGGCTCCCATCGCCACCAGCACCCACCGATGCAACATTCCAAACTTCGTCATTGTATGTTTAGATTTATGGCTACACAATGTATATAAACGAGGGGAAGTGATAATGGCGAATCTGTATCTCATCCATTATCAAGGCAACTTCAATAAGCATGCCTAGTACCACCACTTCTGGGGACAACAATGCTACTGTCACTGTTCCCCTCGCATACCAACTCCCCCCTTCTGATGGTGAACGTGCCTATCTCAGGACTAGTGGGGATTCTCAGGGGAATATCTTGCCAGAAGAGCATGATGTTCAGATAAAGAACATTCGTGGAAGTGAACGTCTCTACAACCTCGACAACGCTGGGTTCCAAATTTACAACCACCCAACCAAATTTACTGCCTTCCGTGATAATCAAAAGGTTCAGGAGGAGTATTATCCCGAGAGCACTGAGCTCATCAAAGAGCTCACGGGCGCGTCCCGTGTTGTTCTTTTCGACCACAGTACGTTTTGAATTTACATCCGATCCCACTTCTGAAATTCGACCTGTTAATTTGTAGCTCATCGTCTTCGTCGGCCGGGCGAGGCAGGCACCTCTCCAGATCGCCGCCAACCAGTAGGGCGAGTCCATGTGGATCAAACAACGGCCTCTTCCGTCGCTCGCGTTCACCGACACCTTCCTGCTGAAGATGCCCCTGCCCTCCTCAAACGCCGTTTCCAGATTATTAATCTTTGGCGACCCATCAAAAATCCAGCGTATGATTCACCGCTTGCGTTCTGCGATTACCGCAGCGTCGACACTAAGAATGATACATTCCCTGTTGCGCTCATCTACCCCGACCACGAAGGAGAGACTATGGGCGTAAGGTATAATCCAAAACACCAGTGGAAGTATATGCGTGGATTGACACCGGATGAATTTGTTCTAATTAAATGGTTAGTTTTTTTTTTGGAAAACTACCCATTATGAACGTTTTTTGAGAAAGCTGACACGTTCCGCAGCTTCGATTCGGTTCAGGATGGCAGTGTCGCTGTTTATACGCCACATACCGGGTTTACGGATCCGACTACCCCAGCTAATGCTCCACTCCGGGAGTCAATTGAATTGAGGGCATTGGTGTTCTATGATTAATATTCCTCTGTTCAGCTACACCTATCATATCTTGGCGTCAAAGTACAATAGTAGTAAAAGGACAATGTCTTTGGGAATACCTAAGAGAATACTCATTGCATTTTGGAACATCGGTAGTGTACTATAGCAAATAGAGAACATGGCTATGTAGAGTTTCTCCTGCCTAGTCCAATTATCAAAGCATTCCGAGCCCCCAATAAAGTAGGACCTAAAATGAAGCAAACAATCTTGAACGAGGTTTTAAAGACTTCATTCGGGTTGACTTCGCATGCTTGGGTACACATTTCGATATGTCGTTCCCCCTTTCATAGTTGAAGTAGGTACACTTGGATCTCATGGAATATATACTGGTTAGAGACGGGGCTAGGGACAAGCTGCGTGGTTGCTCAGACGAGCCGCTACCTATTATATCTCAGATGAGTTTGGTTGATAGACGCCTACCTCACCAAGGGGCCAGCATTTTCGCCACCGATTTCCGGATGCGAGTTATCTGGACTTCAAACCTAAGTAATGAATGCTCTCAATGCACTCACCCGTATATGACCCAAAACTTTTCCGGACATAAGCGCCGTCACGGAACACTCATGGTACTACCTTGATATTTCTTTGCTTGATTATCACCCTCCAAGAATTTAAATCCGGCACACGCGGACCTTATCATATCGTGAGTGGGTACGTCCTTCTAACCAGCGTAGATAGTCAGATGGGAGGGTTCCCGAGCACTTGATGTGCGGAAGTTCCGATCTCCCTTATTACGGACCAGAATCACGGAAGTTTTTCGTTAGTTTCTGATGAGCCCGTGATCACCAATAGATGAGCGCGGCGCTGCAGTATGATATGGTGTCAAACCAAAAAATTTCTCATGCACGTTGAAGCGTCAATGCGGGCCGATAATTTGAAGTGAGATCTGGCCTCAAAACAACATTTTGATCAACAAGGCCGGAGAACTCAAGGGAAAGAATGAAACTAATATTCTCCTCTGCACCTATTATAACGGAAGTTACCAAGGGACCAACTCCCTACCAAGATACATTGGTACGGGTCCCTGAGACCGTCTGCGCCCGAGAGCCTAAGCAACGACCTGCATAATATTGAGGATCCTGAATGATAGCGCCACAGAGCGTTGCATGCTCTTCACGCCCCAGAGTCACCAGCCAATTGTAGGTGAGGTACAAGAATAATCTACAACCTTTTTGAGGTACTGAACTTGATCGCTTCAACAACCACCCACAGGTGTCTCGCATACTCAATTTACGGGAGGAAGACCCATACCACGGGATTACAACGGCACGCTAATTATAGATGGAGGCCAAGCCGTTACACCTCAACATCACATCCTTTACTACCCTTTCCCATGGTCCGAGTCGGGTTTCGTGATGAAGGACGATAGGTGTTTTTCACAGTAGGCAGGGAGCAGTAGTTCTGTGTGGCAAGTGAACTTTCTATATCGGGCCTTATAAAGCCCCCAGAGCACTCAGTGAGTCCTTAATGATCGAACTATTCACCTCGAATCCATACTCATGCCTTTCGGTTGGCTTTGTGCTACTCTCGCTCTTATATGCATATAGCAAGGACGTGGCAGCTAATCCCCGCCGCCTACCTACACCCCCGGGTCCAAAGGGATACCCGCTCCTCGGAAATTTACTTCAAGCGCCATCGTCAAAGCCATGGCTCACCTATGAGAAGTGGTTCAAAATCTATGGTGAGAAGTTCTTTGTCTTGCAAGTGAGATGAATTTAACACGAAGGCTTGTCGGCAGGGGATGTGGTGTATTTCAAGATATTAGGGCGATCATTTCTTATACTCGGCTCACTCGAGCGGACGACTGATTTCTTCGAGAAGCGATCACTCAATTACTCTGACCGCCCAAGCACCATCATGCTCTCGGATATGTGGGTGTATGACCCGGCATAGATGTTCCATAAACTCATATTTTATCTCCATTTAGAATGGGATGGCATTATAATTGGGCACTTCTACCGTACGGCTCATGGTGGAGGCGCCATCGTCGAGCATTTCACCAGTATTTCCACGCAGGTCGTGTTTCAACATATCATCCGATTCAACTCAAATGCATACGGGCTTATTTGAGGCGTCTGCATTCCGGACCAGAAGATTTTCTCTCTCATACCCATCAGTAAGCGTAACAATCGTGCATATGAATATGTTGGAACTAACAGCTTTGGATCCTCAAAAAGCCTTTTCGCTGAGTTAATCACGGAGATTGCATATGGAATCAAGATTAAAGAACACAAAGATCCTTATGTTGAACGAATTAAGGAGTCCTTGAGTGCCATTTCTGAGGCCACTATTCCGGGGAAGTATTTCGTCGAAATGTTCCCTATGATGAAGTATATCCCAAGCTGGTTTCCGGGTGCAGGTTGGAAGCGCAAAGGGGAATATTATAAGAGACTTAATGAACTAGTGGCTAGGGAACCCTTTGAAACTGTGAAGAATAACTTGGTGCGCAAAATTGATCCTATCCAGTTGTCTGGACTATTAACCCCATCGCGCAGAAAAATGGAACAGCCGTCCCGAGCATGGCTGCATCCTTGATTGAGGAACTGCCGGAGGAGGGTTCACCAAAAAGGGAGGAAGAGGAGAGGATCGCTATCAGCACATCGGCAACGGCATTCATCGGTGAGTGATTCAGTCCCCCGTTATGTGTCCACAGTTACTGAGAAATTTTCTAGGAGGAGCTGATACTGTATGTCCCTTGTAACTCGATTCTAAAAACCATGTTGACATGCAAGGAAGACCGTCTCAACGACTCAATCCTTCATTCTTGCCATGTGTCTACATCCCGAAGTCCAGAAGAAGGCACAACTGGAACTTGACGTGGTCCTCGAGGGCAAGCGCTTGCCAGATCTGAACGATCGTCCTTCCTTGCCCTACATTAATGCAATGGTCAAAGAAGCGATACGCTGGCACCCCGTTCTGCCACTAGGTCTGTTGTTCTTGTCAATTGAGGACAAACACGATTAATTCATATCATACTGAAGCTGTCCCTCATATGAGCACCAACGACGATGAATATGAAGGATATTTCATTCCGAAGGGTACGGTTGTCGCAGGGAACGCTTGGTAGGCCATGGCATCTCACATCCATGATCCTAATGTCACATAAACGACGACACAGGGCCATACTCCATGATCCAGATGTTTATGAAGATCCGGGGCGTTTCATGCCGGAAAGATTCCTGAAGGACGGCAAACTGGATCCTGCGGTTCGCGACCCTTCGGTTGCTGCCTTCGGCTTCGGTCGTCGGCTATGTCCAGGGATAGACATGAGTGATACTTCGATCTTCCTCACAATTGCATCGGTTCTTTCCGTGTTTGACATACAAACCCCGTTAGATGAGGATGGGATTCCGATCAAAATTAAACCAGAATACACCAACGGAAACTTCCAGTGAGTGGACCACCCCATCTATACTTCTAATCAAGGGCTGATAGATGTGTGTGTTTTTAGATTTCCCTTACCATACAAAGCTATGATAAAACCACGATCAAGTGCGGCTGCGGTGTTGATAGGGGATCTGGACTTGGAAATTGCAGAATGAAAAGGGGTCTGCGTGGGATTTCCTGACCCTACTTTAGGCTTTTTGGTTTTGGAATTATGTACTTATGGCTGTAGAGGTAATATGAGAAAAGAGGGTTAATCTTGATTAGGTGACACGGTGGTTCGTACCCCATGGAACCAAGCACATGGTTGTAAGGGGGATTTATGCAGGCCGTCATTTTTGCAGGGATGGTAATTCTGTCCAACTTCTAGCCGTTGAGGGCCCGGCTATTACCGTGCCTTGTGACGATAATCACATAAAATCAGGGGGAGCCTTGGGGCTAGAGGAAGGGTTAGTAAGGTGGAAGAGATGCGCCGGAGAAGAGAACACAATGAGGCGGAACCTGCATTACCGCTGATATATCAGTCATGGATTCGTAGGTGTCTTTCCGTCATTTTTCTGGATGTGGGTCTGGAACGAATGTTTGATGCGAGATCTTCGTGCGAAGAATACTGCTAATTTTTGAACGGGAAAACGAGAGGTCTTCCATGGCTTGACTAGTTAAACGAGCACCCTTCTTTACACGGACTGAGTCTAATAGAGGTCTAGGGTTTAGCACGGAACTACTGCTATGGTCAGAGTTTATGGTATTTGGTATATTGACACACCCTCTATGAGTTCTGTCACTGATCCGCACATCGAATGTTAAATGCTGAATATTGATTAATATTATTGATTGCCCAGGTGGGCGCTTGATAGGTCTGGGCGCTTAACACCCAAGAGAATCGCCTATGATGTAAGATGTGCGTGGGAATATGTGTCTGGTTGACTACCTCGCGTTTTCGACAATGAGACCGTTGCTCGCTCTCTCTCTTGCGCTATGCTTACCCTGAATCTGCGTATATAAGTATTCAGAATAATGCCGCTGCCGCCGCCACGTCCAAAGGGAGACCATGTATCAAATCTCATCATCACGATTAAATATGGGGGCCTAAAAGCCACGCAATTCTTCTCCAAATATACCACCGAGACCTACAAACGGCTTCTCGATGACCTGACAGTTCTCGGTTTTCCCCATCCGAAGCGAGGCAATATAGTACTTTTGTCACATGGGACCCTGGAGTTTTTCTGGCCTATTGTGCCAAACGAGAAGGTATGCGTTGGACGGTCCTCTTATACATGTATATGTCGAGAGGAATTACTAAAATCGGAATTCATATACTAGAGCTTTTTTGTAACGAACTTGGTGAAACGTGTAACTCTCCCGCAATCTGGCGATATGACAGATGAACAACTTGCATTGAGAGAAAAATTATCAATGTACCGAGGGACAAGCGTCTTTCTACTCCTCCCTGTAATCGAAGTAGCTAACCCCTTGCTCTCTCGTTTTCCTCACTCATGGTAGAGCCAGCATGACGATTCGCGAGGATGCGAATTATGATCCTTACCCCGAGAACCAAGACTCATCCTCACAGACCACACAGTCTTCGAGGGCGCTTGCTCCCGCGCATAGACAGATTCAGAAACCTTTCCCCCACCCTGTTGCGGAGAGATACCAACCCTATCCTCATCCTCAAGGGCATAGAAGCAATTCTAGAGGAGGTCACCAAGTTTCACCGGCCAGGCTAGGAACTCAAATGGCCCATGAACGAGCAGCGGAGGTGTTTCTAGATGCAATGGAAACGTCTTTGAGAGCGCCGCCGCGGTCTAAACTTGAGCCAGTTGAACCCTCGTTAACTTCAGTGCGTACATATACTTGGATGTTTATCTGAATTTTCTAATCCTTGAGCAGCCAAACCGAAAACCCGCCCCAGCACTGCAAGTCGACAGACGACACTCAGAGTCCCAACCGAGCCAGCGTCCTGCGGAAGTACGAGTCAAGCGCGTAAATCGATTCCGCGTCTTCTCAGTCCAATCATTCATTTGTCATCCCAGGAACAACTCTCCCCTCCACTCTCATTCACCCAGAACACTTCAGAACAAACCGATACGAGAACACGCCTCCACATTGATCTCACTCGCGAACCAAGCGTACGGATAATGTCATATCCATCCCTCCCCCGAACGATACCCCCGATGCCTGAACAACAACAAAATGCACTCAATTACGGGGGGATGGCTTTCCCTCAAGGGCCGTCTACGGCGTCAAGTAACGGAACCCAGCCACGTAGCCAGCCATTACAACAAAGCCTTGCCCCCCGGACCCCCCTTATACCTGCGCCACCACCCCCCACGCCCATAAATCCCACCGGTCCACGCATTTTGGTGCCGACGCTCCCTGCACCGAAATCAAGTGATATGCCGACGATCCAACGTCTGACGAAGGAACTATTTGAGCTAAGAAATCAGGTCACGACAGCCGTTGATAGGCAAAATCATATTGTTGAGGACTTACGTCAGTTGAATGCCGCTTATGTTCCCTCCAAACTCTCTCTGCTTTCTCAAGATAACAAGGATGATATTGGTATGCCATCCTATTCATGAGTCCATCAACCCTGACTGACGTTTTACGCAGCTATGAAAACAAGAGTGCAGGAACTTGAAAGAGCACTCGAAGAGGAACGCACAAGCAAACTCGAACTCAGGAGGCACCTCGAAGTAGAACATATGAAGCGGGTGGAGATGGAATTCGTTGTCAGAGATGTCGAACGAGAATGCAAGTCACCATTCGTCGTCCCAGCGCTCCTGGAAGCATTTGTGAAGATATCTCGAGCGACAACGGCCGCAATTCAAGACAAGGCGACTTCCGATGCAAATGCATAGCACTCACACTCTTAAGATACATTAATTGGAACGGAAACAATCGCAAATCTTTTTAAAACCAATACTTTATACAAGGAAGACTAGCTACCAGTATTTAGGCGGCATAGGTCGAACCGATATCACCGAACTTGATGTTGGAGTAGGTGACGGAGGCGCTGGCAGCAGAGCTCTCGACGTCAGATGGGACACCGGAGGAGGTGGGGCAAGTGCCACGAGCGATACCGGGCTTGGAGGCATCGGCGTCGGTGGGGTAGTTAGAGTCGAGCCACAACATGTTGGCGGTGTGATCGTCCCAGATACTCATGACCAAAACACCTCCACGACCGAGGGAGGCACCCATAGCGGAGAGACCGCCCTTGTTCTGGAAGCTGGTGGTGTCACCGAAAACGGCCTTTTGGTCGTCGCAGAAGCCCTGAGTGATGGAGTCGTAGGCGTCCAAGCCCGAGATGGCTGACTTGGAGTTGGCAATAACCTTGCCGTTTTGGACGTACAAGCGACGAATTTCGGAGAGAGTACCGGAAGTGGAGTTATCGCTGGTGAGGAATTGGGTGACAACGGTGAACTTGGAGCTGGTGTCGACGGTGAGGCCCTTGCCGTAGAAAGTCTGGTCACCCATACGGTACGAGTTGAAGTCACAACCATCGGGATCGCAGACGGTGGCGTAGCGGTCAGTGACGGAGCAAGTGCTGCCTTCACAACGTGTGAGACCGCTGGCTGTGCAGGGATGGGGAGTGTAGGCCGCGGAAATTGAGTTGGCCTCCCAGATATCCATCTCGTTACAGCAGGCACCCCAGTCACCAGTTCCAGCGTTGGCATCGTTGTCTGAGCCCACCCAGCCAGCGACGTTAGCCTTTAAAAATATGTTAGTAGTTATTCTAAATTCATCGAATTCTAGAGACTCACCTCGCCGTTGATGAACTTGATGTCACGAGGGCACTGGGAGTCGCAGTAACCAGTACCATACTTGGCACCAGCCTTGTTGCCAGAATTGGCGGACATGCCACCATCCTTGGCCATCTCTGAGAAGTAGAGAGCACCGTTGAGACCGCAAGGAAGGTTAGAGACGTCGACGTCGAAGGTGAACTCCTTGTTGAGGAGGTTGAAGACCTCGTAGTTAGATTCGTCGGCCATGAGGTAGACGCGAGATCCGATGTTCTTCTGGCTGCTTTGAGTGACGAATTTGAGGGTCAAGGCGTTGCCACTGGTGGTGATACCGTAGGTGCCGCTGTAGTCAGCACCGTCGAGGGCGCAGTTCTGGGCGCAGGTGACACCATCGGGGCAGAGGGAAGTGTCCCAGGTGTTGCCGGTGTAGCAGTTGGTGTAGCCAGAAGTGGTGTGAAGCCAGCGCCAGTTGGCGTCGAGGACAACACTACCAGAGACGGTGGTGCAGCTACCGCCGGTGGTACATTTCTGCCAGGTGAGGGAGGGGTGGCTCTCGGCTTGCTGAGTGCCGACCTGTTGGCCGTAGGTGACTGCGAGGAAGGAGAGCGAGAGGAGAGTGAATTTGGGGAACATCTTTTTGGATGCTTGGTGTCTCGGTGTCGAATGTGACGTTTTGGAGAACTGGAGATAATTGAGCGATTGGGAGGCGACATTTATAGGTTTTTAGGAGAGGGTGTGAGCGGAAAAATGGGAGGTGTTTCTCGGATGTTATCTCGCGGAAACGGAGGTTCTTTGAGGTTCAGTATACAGAGGCATTGAACGTTGAAGGTGAGTGCT
>QFDT01010538.1:0-11639 GCA_003315915.1 Macrolepiota dolichaula | reverse complement strand
TATGTTGTGATTGTGGGAGACGTGCAGTTCAATGCTCGTGTTCGGCCACCCGGCGGTTCTTGCATTGGTTTCCTCTTCTGTTCCTTCCGCCGTGCTCGGTTTTTTTTTTGTGTCACAGTAAAACTGACATTGTATTTCGGTTCACAGGATCTTGGCTAACAACCTTCCTCGCAAGCCATCCGGAATGGGCGAGGAGAGCTAGATCAGAAGTTGAAGAGCTTGTTGCCACACACACGAATGTGCGATTCACCACACCCTCGGCACTCGCACCGTTATCCCATACCCCTGTCGTATCACCCCATCCCCGGGCAAACACTTGGCCACCTTCCTCGGCACACAGGTCTTCTTGGAATAGGCTCGCCCCCAGCATTGTCCCTGTCACATCATTAAGCGAGCCTTCTTCGAATTCCCCCGCCCCACGGACCCCAACCACCTCACTTTCATCTCCATTCCCTTCACTGCCGTCTTCATCTCTATTGCAATCTTGGACGTCACCCTCCACGCGCCAACAAAGGAGAGACTCGCAATCATCAACGGTCTCACATAAACGCAAACGGTGTAATTCAGGTTCGGACGTAGACCAGGATCCAGACGTGCCAAGGCCACGAGCGCGCTCAAATGGTAGCGTCAGTGCCAGTGCCAAGCTGAGGGAGAAGGAGAAATCCGTAGAGGGCAGTGTTGGATTCCCTGATAGTGATGGTGAGACGGAGAGGGATATGGAGGAGGGAAGGGTGATCGGCGGACCGGCGAGTCTGCAAGGGATGCTTGGATCAAGGAGGAGAAGGGATGCGATTGCTGCTGGTAGGACGCCTGGAGCTGTACCTGCTGCACAACCTGTTCCTGGCGTTTCTCGTGTTGGTACGACGACTAAGGATTCCCAGTCCCTTCCACGAGGGGTCCCTGCACCGACGGAGCCGAAAGTTCACAGTATCTCGGAGACGCTGAAGAAGATTCCACTGGAGATCTGGGAGTCGTCCACGCCTGTTCTTGACGCGTTGATCAAAGAGACGCTGCGTGTTGCCCAGCCCCATACAGCGATGAGGAGGAATGTTGGTCCGGAGTTTTATATTGATGGAAAGTTGGTTCCGACTGGGGCGTATGTGGTGTACCCGTTCTCCGACGTGCACTTGGACCAGAATATTTATGAGGATCCGTGGAAGTTTGATCCCGGACGGTGGTTGGATGAGTCTGGGGAGAAGAAGAAAGGGGAGAAGGATGTGGCGTATAGTTATATTGGGTGGGGTGGAGGTAAGTGTATCTACTCTTTGTTTATGGGTTGGTGACTGACTGGAAAGTAGGGAAGAGCCCTTGTTTGGGTACACGCCTCGCAAAGGTGGAGCTCAAGCTTATCCTTTCGATGTTTGTGCTCGGGTTTGATTTGAACGTTGTGGATAAGAACGGGGCGCCCAAGAGCGACTTACCTAGACCCAATTGGGACGATATTTTATTGTGCAGGCCACCGAAAGGTTCGTTTTACCTGGGCTTCGAAAGGAGGGACGGCGTTTCGTTGTGAATATTTCGCTTTTTTTTCCTCAAAGACGTTGGACGATTTCACTCGCTGTTCGCTTTTCTATTTGCGGGACGTTCGCCCATTTGGTTCCATGCACCCTTTCTATTTGTTCGCAGCTCTGATATGTTGTACCACTGGATCACTACACCCATGGACCACTCTTCGGTGCGCTAAGCGCATCTTGTTTCTCTTGACTCTTTTGCTAGTCCTCATCCCATGTTTGGCTTGTCCATTGTTTGACTTTCCATGTTTTTCTCCTTCGCCATTCGTTTCGTGCTTGTTATGTAGCATGATGATTCGGGATTTGGACTTATTTATCATATCTTTATTCGCTTAAATAAAAGTAGTTGTAAACGGACGATTACATAGTAGTTTAGTGTTAGATGGGGAGTGTTGTAAGTAAATAAAGTATGGTACAATGACAGGTGTAACTATTGGTGCATGCAACATAACGGCCGTGGGCATAAGAATGGAATGGGTATATCACGGCCGACTGAGCGCTCAGCCCTTGAGTGATAAACCACCGCTAAATTGCTTCGCGAGCAATATATCCTCCGTTTCCTGCATTTCCTTCAGCCTCGTCTGTTGCCTGTATTCATACTTCTCATCCCTCTGTTTGCGCTGCTTCATCGCCCACTGCGCTCTCCTCTGAGGCGATGGTTCCCACTTGCTCTTCAAGATCCTCCTCACGGCCTCCGGACTTATCTTGAACCTCTCTGCCAAGACGGGTGTCGAAAACTTCTGGGGGTCAAATCTATTCAATTCACGCAAGCCGTCCATTGCTTCTCGAGAAAGCTTGCGAGGCGGCGACCATCCGTTTGGAAATGCGCGTTTGATGGATTCGCGGTGGGCTCTCCATTCGTTTGGGGTGGGTGATGTGGGTGGTCGACGAAGATGAGGAGGTGGTGTGTTTGGCCGTGCACCATTGACGACATCGTCGTCCTCGGTGAGGTCGACAGAGATGGAGTCGTCGTTGAGGATGGAACGTGGGGAGGGCATTCCGCTAAGACCCCATTTCCGACGAGCTTCTGCAGATACTGTTGGGGTAGAGACTCGTTGCGTTGAGTAGCGACGGAGGACGCGCACAGATGGCAGAACGCGTGATGCCATGGCGGCAGAATTTTCAAAATTGATTTATTTTTGCGGGGTGCGCGGTATGTGACTCGGCAATTGCCGGTGATCAGATGGACTGCTGAATCTATCGCGGTCCCCCTATTCACTCTTTTACATTTTCTACCATGGCCAACGTATCAGACGCTGCTATCGCTGATGGTTGGTTCTACTTCTATCCCGCTGACAGAGACTCATTCTTTGCTTGTAGCATATGTAAAGGTCCGCGACGACAAGAGCGAGACTAATTGGCTGCTGCTTGATTACGAGTCGGAACGCTCTGACAAGCTGAAGCTCACAAGCACTGGCACGGGCGGCCTCTCAGAGCTCAAAGGCAATCTCGACGATTCCAAAGCTTCCTATGCGTATGTACGCGTCAAGTACTCCAACGACAAAGAGTCGGTTAGAGAAAAGTTTATTCTCGTGGTCCGTCCTTCCCTGTGTCGATAAAGAAGATACCACTAAGTAGATTTCGTCCTCGCCGTCTGTCATCCTCGTTTCCTGGTTCCTATACCCTCCGTGGTTCGCGCGTCGCGGTGCTTCCGCCTCATCTCTGGACTACGACACTGGCAACCCTTATTGCTTGGCGACCTTATCTCTCTCCCAACCGCGAATGTAAATTGGCACACGCCGATCGACAGGTGTGGATAGGCCCAAACTGCAAGGTGATGAGAAAAGCCAAGGTGGGTCTCTCAAGTTCTCTTCTCGATCCCCGCCTTCTACTCCGCGATTTCGTGATCTGATTCACCACGATCTTCCCGTCTCGCAGATCTCGGTGCATACAGCGGATGTTAAGGAAGTCTTGAGGGTGTTTTCTATTGAGGTTGCCGCGAAGGACCAGGATGATTTGAAAGAAGAGCCTATCGTCATTCGATTGCGCAAGGTGAGCCCTTGTCACCCTTATTATATTTTTCGAATTGTGTCCTCATTAAATATACGAGGCTGGTGGTGCGAGCTATGACGGGGTGTAACGCTCACTAGGGTGGGCCCTTGCGAGTATTCCCTGGATACCGGCATGACCATACATCTCCGGCACTTGGTCGTGGAGTGGATCTGTTTGGCTGTTTTGTTTTGATATTGTCCTCTTACCACTAATTTCTATTGGTACAAGAATCCCCACAATTGAACGCATTCAAGCGCAGAACTTCTTCCCATGTGCGAATTATGTCTTCAGTAAGGTCCACCGTCATTTTCGCTGCTTCATACAGAAGGTCCAATGCTCAGCTCGTTGAACATTGATTCTAGACCATCACTCCCAAATGGGGCATGAGACTGAAGCACTCGACAAGCGCTTCCTCAGATGAAGCATTCTGTATGACAGAGACGTACTTGCTCTGGAAATCTGGTCAAGCACCACTCTGCTAGGCGGTTCATCATCCTAGCAGGACATCGCTAAAGTCTGGTGTATAGGTTTCTCGGCAACATATGGAATGGCTTTAGGGTAATAAGAGACTCGACCTCCAGTGCACTTTTGATATGCGCTCACCTACACCTTAACAATCTACACACCCACTCACAGGTAAATATTAAACGACATTCCCATGTCCTGTAGCGTACCGGATAATTATGCTACAGCCTCAAAAAATGAATCATACCCATCACATTCCTGTTTGCAAGAATTTCTCATTCGCACCTGAGGCTATCGGCGTTGGTGATTATCAAGGCCAAGATAATCCTATCCGTATACCGGAGCCGTGCAACATCGAGACCTAACTAATATGCCCATTCCTATGACACTGACCTCCGGTAAACCCTGTACCCTTCCCCGAACATGATTTGCATAGGTGACAACTTTGTGGACCACTGTAAAATGGGTAGACCGGTAAGGAGATGTGATAACCACTCAAACGGACACTCAAGCGTTCAAGCGGCGACCATGTATAACCCTCTGGAGACACTGCTTCTCCCGCGGTTGCGCCCCAACAACCCAACGAGAATTTTGCCTACTATGCCATCCGTTCAGTGAGCACAGATGATACCTTGCTCCTTGAATGAAGAGGTTGGTAGGGGTTGGAAAATACGCCCCAGCCTAGACATGTGTGGGAATGCTCGAGGACCTGAGTAGAATTGACGCTTCATCCTGCTCCTCAACGAACGAGACATTGCCGCGGATAACACTTTCGATCACATTTCTTAATTAAAACAAACCAGAGTTTGACAAGACTCCGTTATTAATTTGACCAAATTCCATAGTGGAATTTCGTTGAGATATTTGTGATATTTTGGCACATTTACGTTTCTACCAGGAGTCCAATGCGTCAGACTCTATCGAAGGCGAGAGTACTACCAGACAGAGGGTCCGCCGTTTATTGATGTCTCCTTGCTCGTAATCCGAATTGCACCTGTGCAGTAAAAACAAACTGCAGGCCAAGGACGCATGGCAACTTGTGTTCGCTGCAAATCATCTGGACACCAGCATCTATCGACACACAGAGAATCATACCAACCAGCCATCCAACTTCGGCACGTTAAGGGTTGTTATGTAGGCACCCATGGCTATTATTACTTGAAATTCTTCAATGGAGACCACGCGCTTGATTTGGAAGGTGCCCTTTCAGTGACCATGTGCTCATTGCACTGTTTGGACTCCTGAAGGAGATGAAAGGTGTGTTCACGGGACTGTGGGTTATTAATCGCTCATGCAAAAGCGGGTATTGGTGTAGGAAATGGTGGGACCGGAAGTGAGAGGGTTATCTCACCTCTTGCCTCATTGGAATTTGGTTTAGCAGTCACTTGGCACTCACTCATTTATTCTCTGTCTTCCTACATAGCCATCCGAGATCCCCCATAATGGAATCCAAATCTGGAGAGAAGAAACAGGCGGTCATAATTCGCGATGCTACCCCTGATGATATTGTGCGTTTCATCCCAGAGTCACCTTTCACTACTAAACTTTCCGTAGAAGTATATACTGCAGCTGGTTATAGATCTAGTGCGTTCCCAGCTGATCGTGTCAACCGCAAATAACTGTGACAGGCTAACCGGAGCTCTTCTATACAATAGGCAGAATACGAGAAAGCCAAAGAATCAGCCAAGGCAACGCCTGAACTTGTGAGCCCCCTCTACCGAATAAATGCCGTCCTCTAGGGATATTCTCTCATATTTGGATATAGTTAAAGAAAAATCTATTCGGAGAAACGCCCTACGGTCGTACTCTTCTCGCTTTTCTCCCTTCTTCTCATCCAGAAAGTGGAAAGGGGCCGATTGGAATTGCATTGTATTTCTTCAATTTTTCAACATGGACAGGGAGACCTGGTCTTTTTGTGAGTACTCGACGCTCACTATTTTGTGCTAGCTAATTGTTGGGTCGTGATATAGTTGGAGGATTTGTTCGTGAAGCCTGAATACAGGAACTTAGGGGTGGGCAAGGCATTATTCCGCAGGCTAGGCGAAATTGCTCAAGAGAAGGTACGGGAATTTCCGCGGATATCTTCAACCAGTTTTTGATAACTGTATAGGATTGTGCGAGGTTGGACTGGTCTGTATTGAAGGTATTTGATGTTCTCTGGTTTTGGGATCCAACATCTCTTACCATGTCTCAAGTGGAATCAACCATCCATCGACTTCTATGAGAAGAAACTCAATGCCATCCCGATGAGTGAATGGATGGGGATGAGACTCGAGGAAGAGGGCATCGAGAAGCTCAAGTCCCTTGAATGAGCTGCTGAAGGCCAAAGTCTGCACACATCTGTTCCGAGGGTCACTCGGCATGAGTACGGCACACTAATAAATTTATGGTCCGATGATGGGTGCCGGAAGTTTGCCGCTTGGCATCTGTCCCTGTGCAACTCATTTCCCTCATACAAGCATCCAGCTGCCCAAAAAACAGCCATGTTCCTCGGATATCCGAGCTATTAATTACCTTCTTCTCCCAGTACCCAGGTTTCTGGGCAATCCAATGAGAGGCAACTTGCCGGGTGGCTGAGTAGAAGTCTCCCACGAAGATGAATTCCTAAGTTGTGTACATGTATTTGTGCTGAACCTTATTGCGAGGCCCAGTCAACGGTCGACCTCGACAGTGACAAAGCCAACAGCCGAGTCTCCCTTCCCGCCCACCCCACTCGACACACCCCACCCTTTCGTCGTAGATCGCCTCCATCTACCACGAAAGTTGTATTTTCAACCCAACCAAAACTCATCTAGGAACTTACCATGGATCCCGCAAAATTGGCCAAGTTGCAGGCTGCCGCTGCTGCCAACCGAATCGGTGCGCTATTCTCGGAGTTGTGTCCATCCGGAATTTTGTTGCTGATGAACTGCAATTATATCCTTTTGCTCGATATTCCATGTATGGCCCATCGTCTCTGCTCCTGACCGTCTCCCATTTTTCTTTGAATATCGGTTATATTCGGTTCTGATTCTTCCGGATTCGCTCAAATGTGTCGATGTCGCGTTGATTACGCGCATATAATCGTATAGGTGGAAAGGGAACCGTGCGCCGAAAGATCGTGCGGAAACCTAAACCATCGGCTGCTCAAGATGACAAGAAGCTGCAGGGTGCTTTGAAGAAACTCAACGTTCAACCCATTGCTGGTGTGGAGGAGGTTAACATGTTCCGGGATGATGGAAACGTCTTGCACTTCACAGCACCGAAGGGTGAGTGGTCGGATTGTTTTTCTAGGTTTGTGTGACCTTGTGGGTCCTTTCGGGGTGGCCACGGCTGTCTTTGACCATATATACTCCCCGGGAGACTCTATTCACCACGTAGACCCCTCCGTTGATTTCATCCTTCCGGGATTCGTGCTATCGAAGTTTCCGGGCATAATCTGATGTATTGTTTTGATCTTTCTAGTACACGCCGCCGTCACGGCGAACACCTTTGCTGTTTACGGCCAAGGCCATGTCAAAGAGCTCACCGAGCTCGTCCCCGGAATCCTCAACCAGCTTGGTCCCGACTCTCTCGCGTCGCTGCGTAAGTTGGCTGAGTCGTACCAGGCCATTCAGCAAAGCCAACAAAGGCCCGCTGGTGGCGCCGAGGATGACGATGATGATGTCCCCGATCTCGTGGAGAACTTCGAGGCGGAGCCGGAGGCCGGCGAGAAGGCTGAGGCTGCAGCACTCGATTAATCTCCTAAGCAGGCTCCGATTTTTGGTTGTGTGAGCAGAGGTCTAGGCTTGGTGTTCTTTGGTGGGCTGCTAGGAGATGTGTTCGTTGGGGATTGCTAGGGTGGCGTCATCAGAGTTAGGACTGTTGATTTCATGCAAAAACCAGGAGGATGTGTCTGTGAGTAGGGAGTTGCGAGTGCACAAGGACCGCCAGAATGAATTCTAATGATCTTATTCTCTCTTTCTCTCAATGTCTCTCTGCTTTCTCCGGCATGTATTCTAACCAAACCATTCCACGGCCTCTGATTCTGTTTTCCATCTCGACAACTTTTGCCATGTCCACGCTTCCCAAAAAACGCCTTGCTTATACTTGATCCATTGCGTTATCTTTTCCTGCGAGTGACTTGCTCTTTGAAGCCAGGAATCTTCACTCGTCCCTGCACCTAAGTTGATGGTTCTGCCTGAGTGGTCTAGGCCCTCGATGAACGTCGTAAGTAATATATCTTGTGGCGCTTCTAAAGTGGTGTCAACTCAGACTAAACTAGCATACACTATCAATGACTTCGTTTTGTCCCCCAAGTTTCCCCTAACGCAGATTGGTTTGTCGGATTCTTGAAAAGAAAGCCACGCGTCGTACAAGGCTTTAGAAAGTAGCGTTGGGCTTGTTGAAGAGCGGTGAGGTCCAACACGAGAGCTATCAGTTGGTTACTCAAGGATATTGGACCTGCTCGTAAGTGTTGCGTTTGACTCATAAGATTGCCTGTAGTGGCTCGCGTAGTAAAATAAGGATAGACCGTAAATCATTAGATGAACAAGATCTATGGTTCGCGGATGCAAGTACAACGAAGTCTGGATCACTAGTTGGAGATCATATAACTCTACGATTGGAGCAGTAGAAATGATGGGAATATTGATATAATGTTCATACAATTCCCACGATAGCTTAGCCTGATCATGACTTCTTCCCGTCCATCTCAGCCACGACGACCGCCAGCAATAACACCGGCGCACAAAACAATCAGTGTCGAAGAATGGGAGGCAAAAGCACCATTGGGTGAACTCGAACTTAGGAGCATTAATACTCTCAAAGCTGCCAACGAGAAGATACCACTGCCACTACGCGTGTGTTGTTCGCTGTGTATATATTTGGTGTCTTATACATAATGTTCGCAGTTCACGGCGCAGGAGGACGAAGGAACACCTCACTCTCGCCCAGGAACACCGCTTGCTCATACCAGATTGCCCGTACCTGCGTCATCAGGATCTCTTTCGTCTCGACCTGGCACACCTTCAAATACCGCTTCGAAGACTTCGCAGGTCCATGCTCTGCACCCTAAGACACCTGTGCAATCACCAGAACAGTTCTATGATTGGTTCACCCTCATCGACAGATCCGTTGCGCACAGCCAGGAAGCGCATTTTCGTGCTCATGTAGCGTCTCTTATGGAGCATTTAGAAGTGTGCGAAGGATTGATCAAACGAATTGGAGAGGTAGACAGTATGCTCGGGGAGATGTATGAAGAATGGTGGAGGGTTGAAGAGAATGGGCGAGTTGTTAAGGAAGGATGTGAGCGGGTTGTCGAAGAAAGGGTGAGTCCCTGTGTATATGAGTTCTGAAGGTGCCTTGTTTACGAATAGAAACTCAGGATAGGTTGTTGGAAGCCACAGAAAGTATTGGCGAGCATCTCGAGTACTTCCAAGAGCTTGAAAGAGCGACAAGAATGTTAAATCACCCCGGAGAATCGCTCATTTTTGAGGCAGAATTCTTGTATATGGTCGAACGCGTAGATGTGTGCATTAGCTTCCTGAAGGCTCATGTGCGTCTTCAGACAATCTTTTCCCACTCTCTGAACGCTGAGGATGGTGCATATAGAGGCACTATCGCGAGGCTGAAGTCTATCTGCTCAGATTCCAACAATGCATGACACGTGCCATGACATTAATTAAAATGTCCTTTGTTGGTTCTCTGAGGGCCCTCACGGCCGACATATCCAGGCGCCTTTCCGAGAAGGTACGGTGCATTTTTCCGATCATATATACTGGTTAAATAGTAGCTTCGTAGGATGTCTCCCAAACAGCTCAACACCACCTTCTCTACACCCGGTTCCTTTCAGTTTCACCAAAAATGCATCCTCTACTGCGTGAACTCGAACGCAGGGCTGCGATACATCCCGAGGATCTCTCATCTCTTCTGAGCGAATGTTACAATGCATATTTCAGTGCACGTAGGAGCTTATTGGCTGGGTGGATACAAGAAGAGATCAGGGCGCTAGATGTTGTGCGAGGAGAGCTGGTCGAGCTGGTGAGTATCTCGAACGGAATGTATGATTCAGACTGAAAAAGGATGACTGGCTATCCTAGACTAGGGCCGGATGTAGCTTCCTCAAGCAATTGTGCACGGACGAGTTCAATCTGTATCGCGCCTTTTTCAGTACGGCCGAGGAAGAACTTTAGTAAGGCCATCTCGTCTTTATTCACTAGTCAATAACTCACATATACCCTCAAGTCAGTTTCTAGAAAAGCTATGCGATGTCTTGTATGACGATTTACGCCCACGGATATTACACGAACCACGCCTGACAGCCCTCTGTGAAGTTTGCACCGTGCTTCAGGCACTCATGGTCCTCGATTCCTCAACATTCACTACTTCCCCAGACTCAACCCCCGCTGATTCGGACGCTTCTGAGGATGACGACGAGCTGACCGTCGACTTAGACTCTGCGCAACAACAACGACAAAAGGGAAAAGACAAAGGAAGATTACATACAAGTCGATTGTTGCAAATGGTATTACAGGATGCACAAACCAGGTTGTTTTTCAAGGCGCAGGCAATGATTCAAAGCGATGTGCGGTATTATGTACCCAAGCCTGAAGATTTGAGGTGGCCTGAATTACTCATCGGTACGTTTTCTATTGATTGATATCATTTGGTTATGTAGTCTGAACGTTACTTGGTGCCTCTAGGAGCACACAAGAGTAAAAACGGAGGAAAAACACAGTTTGACCTCAGTGAAAAGGCGAGCGTGAGCCAGATCACACTTGGCGGACTACCCAAAGGTAGTTTATTGAGGGAAAGGGACAGCTGGTACCCAACCGTACGGAAGATGGTGTGGGTGTTGGAGCAGCTTAGGGATTTCGTTCAGGTATGTTTCGCCCCGGTTGTTCATTACATTTACTTTATTGGGCCACTTTTTCAGCCCGCAATCTTTGAGGATATAGCGCAAGAAGCTATTCAATTGTGCCATCAGTCACTCATTACCGCAAGCGAGAACATCAAAGCTCACAAAGGACCAGCGGGGATGTTGGATGGGGAATTGTTCTTGCTGAGGCATTTGCTGATTCTCAAGGAGGTTATCGGCGACTTCGAGCTTGGAAGTAGCGTTTCTGTCGTCGCTGGTAGTTCGACTGATATGGGTCTTGTAGGTGGAGGTGTCACAGGTAGAGTCTTTATCATGAGAGCGAGGTTGATGACTGATCCTATCCTGTAGATACATTGGCAAGTCTGTTGAGCCGCACGTCCGGATTATTGACCCTACCTGAAAGCCTATTGGGGTCCCTTGGTGTTGGAGTACATGGAGAACGAAGAGATATTCAATATGCGAGTCTCTCTCATCAAATAATGGATTGATTTGGCCTCGCTAACTTGCGTCGTAACCAGAATATTGACCAAGCACTTCGCAAAGCCTGCGAGAATATCATCTTCGAGTGCACGAATACAGTCTGTCGGGTCCTCTCGCCCTGGCTCTCCCCAACTACCATGACGTCGTCCCTAAATCCCACAGCCGCCTCACCACCCGTTCCAGGCCCATCAACTTCCGCCGCATCACGGCCCCCGCCCAAACAAGTAGATGCGCTCTTTCGGGAATCGTGTATGCGCGACCTTTATAATGTACTTGCAAAGATGAAGTTGTATCTCGATTCCGAAGAGGCAGGAGCAGGTATTGTAGGAGGTGGAACGGTCGGGGTGTTGGTG
>QFDT01010484.1:0-16325 GCA_003315915.1 Macrolepiota dolichaula | reverse complement strand
AAAACGCTCAAGGGAACCATCAACAACAGCCAACGCCATCAAACAATGATCTCCCACGACAGGCATTTGGGATAGGGATCGATATGAGCAGTGGTACTGCGGAAGAAGCGGCCGATCGTGCGTTATCGTCAGTCGCGCGCAAGCTCGACAAATCGCTGAGTGTGGAGTATACCGTGAATCAGCTTATCGCTGAGGCCACGGATCCTTTTAATTTGGCGACGATCTTTTTTGGTGAGTTTTGTGATTTTCTTCTTCGACCTTTTTGGTGTTTTGCGGAGGGCAGAGTTAACTGATGTGGCTTGATCATTTTGTTTGTGTGCGTGTTTTCAGGGTGGCAGCCTCATTATTAGTGGCTCATTGGCCTCGTACGCAACGATGCGATCAACGGAGAACCGTTGACTTTCTCTTGAAGATTTCTGATGCTGGACGTTTTTGTGCTTCATATAATTTCTCCTTATCCATGCCTTTCTTCTCCTCTGACGCATTAACGGACACTTGATGAATTACCTCCTGTGTATGTACTTGTCCTTAGATAGATATCTGACTGATGTTATTGATTGTTTCACACATACACACGCACACACACGTACACAATAATGATTTCATCCAGAAGACTTATTTCCGCCTTAATCTTCATCTGGCATTTTCCAAAATTATCGGTATCCCTAAAAAAAATTTACCTTCGCGACGATCAGCAGATCTTGCAACCAGATAGTAAAAACAGACAGCATATTGACAGAGAGTGGAAAATAAATGTCTTCTTTAGTTGCATATAAGTCTAACAAGAGAGAGAGAAAGAGAGGGAAAAGACAGCCCACACACAAAAAGAGTTGTTCAGATACGTATCACGTAGTCAAGAGACAGAACAAGAAAAAGAGACACTGTCGACAAGAGAAGAGGAAGACATCAACGACATCATCATCATCGCTCGTAAAAAAAAAACGATAAACCGACGACGCTCGTAAGGGTATGGCTGAGGCATAAGAAAGCTAGTAGCGAGTTGAGAAATAAAAAAGGTGAGAGGAAATCCCCAAGATCAAGAAAGGCAAGTGAATACGTAGATACTACAACGTTTTCGGTCAAGAAAAAGGTGGGGGAAACGTGTGTGTGAATGATGAATGGATTAGACCCAGAGAGCTGGGCCAGCCAAAGCCAAAGCCAGAGGGATGGTAGCCGTCGCCGAGTGTCAGACAGGCAAAAGTGAAGAAGGTATGGTTGTACACAGATATTAAATGCACATACGAGATTGGGGGATAAGAACAAAGAACAATCCAGATCGAGGGAGAGTTTCCCAGTGTAACCAAGAGAACTACTTGTTCTTGGCGATTTCCCTTGCGGCTTTGATCAGAGGCGCCAACGTCCGGAGCGGCTCGGAAAGTTTGAAGAAGGGATGCTATAAACCCCAATGAACTTTAGTGAAAAAAAAGGGTAAGGGAATGTGAAAGGCGAACCTGTAAAAGCTCCGTCGCCGTCGGCCGCTTCTCTGCATCCACCTCAAGGGTCTTGGCCAAATAATCCGTAAAGACCACAGACAAGTTCTCTGGGTTAGCTATTTTTGGCGTGCCGTTCGTTGCAATGAGGTATAGTGCTTTGAGTGGGTTCTGGTTGAGGTATGGAGGTTCTCCTTCGATCATTTCTGATTCTCACAGGTGAGTGACATGCTGACCGGAGGCGAATAGGTGTCGCTTACCGATAGCCATGATACCCAAACTCCAAATGTCAACTTTCGGACCGTATTCTTTACGTGTAACGACTTCGGGCGCCATCCAATAGGGTGTACCGACCATCGTTGTCCGCTTCGCATGCGCAGGATCCGAAATTTGAGCACAGAAACCAAAGTCAGCTGTGATGTCACATTAATATCGGCAGAATGTGCAAAGAGTAAAAAAAACTTGCTAAGTTTGATATCCCCAACCATGCTCAACAGTACATTGTCACTCTTGATATCCCGATGAATGACACCATGTCGATGAAGATGCTCGAGCCCCTGGGCAGTCTCCCTCGAGACAGCAGCAATCTGACCTTCGGTCATCAAATTGGCAGTGACGACATCGGTTAACGAGCCGCCCTCCATGTATTCCATGACGACCCAGAGATCATTCTTGTGTAGGAATGAATCAATATAATTGACGATGTTCGGGTGGCGGGATGACCGCATCACAAGGATTTCGTTGATGATAAGATCCTTCTTGGGCTGCTTCTCCAAGTCCATTTGTTTGATCGCAACGCAGAGATTGGTCCCGACTTGGTACGCGGTATACACACCGCCAGAAGCACTTCATAATGGTGTCAACATAGATTAAACTCTGATGCAATGACAAAAAAACTTACCCTTGTCCAATCTTGACGAGATTCCTATACAACTTTGTAGGATCCGCATCTGTACAAATCTGTTGCAAGCGTTTGATGATATCCTCCTCCTTTGCCTTGTCAACCTTCTTCTCTCTACGCCTAGGGGTAGCAACACCGGCAACCTTGGCAAGATTCTGGACCGCTGGGCTCTGCTGCTGTTGCTGCTGACCGGGTGCTGACCTTCCACCGGAAGATCCAGAAGTCTGGGACTTGAGGGGCAAATCTGTAGACGAATTGCCGGGAGACGGCTTGGTGAGCTTGTTCTGTTGTAATGCCAGGGCACTGCCCGGAGACGTGGCAGGCTGACCTGGTGCGGTACCTGGGGACCTCCGATCACGAGTGGTGTTGGAACGTCCGAGATCAGTCGTCTTGGTAGGTTTGACGGGTGCACGAGTTGATGTTGATCGATCAAGAGAAGGGGTCGAGACGGAGGGAGGGGTGGGTGCAGGACGATAAGCGCTAGGGCCGGTCGTGCCGACGGAATTTGATGAATTAGAATAAGCCGTGGGCGCCGATGAGATTGATGATTGTTTTTTGGGTGGTGGTGGGGGCGAGCGCTGGAGTTGTGGAGGATCGTTAGATGAAAAGTGTTGCCCGATGGGAATGATAGTGGAAGCTCACCGGGTTTGAAAAGTCATCGAGCTTCGCGTAGTTGGTATCGAGGATAGGGCCGCCTACGTTGCCGAGTTTGTCGTAGGGGTCGTGACCCTGTCCCTGGTAGAACTTGACAATGTCCATGACGGTTTGTGGATTCTTCTCCTGTTCTGAGCGGGAGATACCACTCTCCTGGAGAAGCTGCTGCCATTCCTTGGGGAGACCGGTGAATTCGCCCGTGGAGGAATTGAAGCCGACATGGGTTAGATGAACGGGGTCGTAAGGAGTGCTGATTTCTGGGCGTTGCGAGGACTTGAAGACGTCGGACACGAAACCGAAGACGCTCTTCTTTGACTTTGTAGTGGTGGTGCCGCTACGAGACCTGAGGCCAGTTTGGATGATGGGAGGAGTGCTCACACCACTGTCAAGCTCGGTGGACGAGGGGATGGAAGGCATAGACTCGTTCGGGTCAGCATAGAAGTGACCGTTGTCTGTGACAGCTGGAGGAAGAGCTGGCTGGGAAAGGCGACGTTGGGCGAGCTGAGACTGTGTGGGGAATATGTCAGTGAGGTTTGCGGTATTGTTGCGAGAGGGTCTAGGTGGAGGAGAAGAAGTGCCCGTGGTTGCCATTCCGTTTGACTTTAGGCTGAAGGAGTGCTGAAGGGGGTCGTCGACAGGTCTTGAAGCAGCAAAGGGGTCGTGGTCTGGGACTCTCGGTGATGGGGGGCTGTGTCTGGGAGCGCGTGGATTTTGTTTCTGGAGAGAATTACGGATTCTTGGAGAGTCCTGGGGAGTCTTTGCCCTGACCTGTGGTGGCGGGGGCGCAGTGCGGGCGGGTAGGTATGGGGAATGGAGTCTGTTGGGATCTGGAGTGTGCTGGTCGACGTTGTCGAGGAGAGTAGAATACTCCTGGATGCTCTCGCGCGACGGACGAAGGTACTCGACCGTGATTTTCGACTGCCGGCGTGGGTGGTTTGGATACGACCGTTGGTTCACAGACGACATGGGCTGCGATGATCACCGATGCCGATGCCTGACAACAATCACGATCTTCGCTATGCTGTCCGTTCTTTGTCCTCACACTCACTGTGCTCGCTTACACTGGGTCCTCGACGTGTGCGACGACGGTGAAGGTCTGGTCCTGACTGCAGCAGAGTTCCAACCTGTCCCTCTAAAGCTCCCCAAAGCCTCCAGCCGCGATTCCCACGTGATCTCTCATTTCCGACGGCCTTGCGCACACAAAAATCAAGATCTCCCACGGCACTGCCACTCCCAGAATCTGTCTTTGCCCGGTGCCTCTTAGCGCCCTCGACAAAATGTTTCTCCATTTGCTTTGACATTGGCGCCTATCTGGGAATCCGGAGCTGTTCCTGGTCACAAATCTGAATGAAATGTCTTGTGTACTTCTCCTCTTCAACAATATGTATAAAGCACTGCGCCATCCAACGGGTTCTCCCAATGACTTTTGCCACCAATTCTCAAAATGTCACTTACGAAGACCCTAACATACCTGCCGACAGCAATAGCTCTCAGTCCAACCCAAGCACTGAGATACCCTCTTCTGATCCCGACACGCAAATATCCTCGTCACTCATCACCACCCCATCCCCTAATTTCCCTCCCCAGACCTTCCTTGTTCCAATCACTAACACTCCAGAATGCCCCTCCCCCCTCTCCCTCTCTTCCTACCCTAACCAGTACACCGTAACTCTCGACGATACCGACTTTGCTGACCTCCCCGACCTGATCACTCCTGCAACCTCTCCTTCTATTCCTTCCGCTCCGACCCCACGGATGACCATTGTCACTCCTCGCATCCGCATTGGCAGCTGTGATGACCTCCAGTTCAGGCCTCAGCGGTCTTCGAGTGTATCTCTTCATGTTCGCAGGCGGGCATTCTCTTCACCTACACCTCTCGTCCACACTCTTTGCCGGAAAAAGTCAAGGTTCAACTTGAGAGATGATTTCATAACCAGTTCCGCGAGCCTGAACTGAGCCTCCAATTGAGTCTCTCATCACTCCTGACCCAGACATTGTATATCATCACATTCATGAATTCAAATTGCTTCTTCTACCAAAGACATCTTGCTCAAGTATCAGAGTACATGATATTTACACCGGCTCTGCGATATTCTGTGACAATGGCAAGGGAGAGCCAAGGTTAGGAGTTCCGTCACTATTCCAATTAACCCTACAAGACTCCCCTCAGCCACAAAAGAAAATCTCGCAAAGAATGGGTAACGTACGGCTGGACCATTGTGTAACGGCTTCCATCGCAGACTCCAGGTGTGTTGTGGTTCGCATGGAATACAATTTCCGTATTACCAGATGGACTCAAGAAGAAACCATTATGGCCAGGCTATCAGATCACACCCTTCAATGCCCTCATCCAACACTCGGCGGAGGACGTGGGCTCACCTGATAATCACTATAACATCGCAGCGAACAATATATCAGTCACAAACTCAAGTTGGCAAGTAAGAAAGCGCAACCGACCCATTAGCAGAACCGAAAATCGGGCTCCCATACTTGGACCACGAACTCGCATTGAGCGGGTCCGCGCCGGGCGCGAGCTCAAGTCTGCCTAGTGTGTATCCCGTACCGCTGCATAAAGATGCAGAGAACACGATCCATGTGCGTCCGTTATGTTGTAACGCCGCTGTCAACACGCAGTGATCCAATTTAGCTAATTGATCAATGATCTCACACTAAGCACTGACCTGGTCCCTCATTGACGGGTGCGCCGATCTTCTCCCAGGAATACGTAGGTGTAGAAATTTTCACTGTGTTACCTACACTGGTCGCGCTCGTCATTGCACTATAGGGGTAGAATATGAATTGCACGCTCGGATCAGATCATGACATATACTGACGAGATAAATAGGCATTGAACTTGAATAAAATATGTCAAAACCGTGAACGATTAATTCAAAATTTGAATATGCAATGACGTACAGTTATTGTCCGAGCCTGAGTAGACGAGATATTTCTTCGAATTGACAGTAAGAATTGTTCCGTCGATCGCCCATAGGTCTCTGTTCGGGATGACAATTCGGCCTGATACCAACCCCCATGTGTAAGCGAAACCTCTATGACACACCATACCTGTGCACACTGACCGGCAAAACTCCAGCTGGAGTTCCAAATGTCGCTGGACGAGCCCCGCAAAGCATGCAGACGTTGATTATCATATGTACCGGTGGTTCCTGCCGTGTAGTAGCTATAAATTCATAACGCACATCAGCCTCCGCTGAACACGCAGGGATATGATACATACATGAACCACGCATTCTCATTGGGTTGCCTAATAACACACGACATCAGACCCCTAAACAAACTTGATACAAGGTGAAATAGTTTTACCAGTGAATTTCAGGTGCCCCTGCCAACTGCCCGTTATTTCACGATTGAGGTTGTAATAATACACATGAACATACAAAAGTTACAACACCTGGAGGCCGTTGAGTCTGTCCAGACAACCTTTGGTGACGCGGTTTTCAATCCGGCGATCGTAGTTGCACGGGTGATCTGGATGTTGGACCATGTCGTAGTTGTAAGGTCTTTCAAGCACATCAGCATCGAGGCTGTTTTGGACAAGGATTTTGATCTTACAGTAGTACCCCTTGTCGTAGACCTGGAAGAGGGGAAGGGGTGTAACTTGTAAGAATATGGCATGACCAATGCGGTCGGAACGCTCACCATGAACGGGTCGGAGCCATTGGACTCTTTGATCGGGTTTGTGTACCCAACAGCCAAAAGCCCTTGCAGGGTGAGTATGAAGAACGCCAACAAATGTTTGAACATTTTCAGTATGCTGTCGTATCTGTCAATCGAGACACTTTATACGAGCTCCGGGCTTCACAAACGGTCCGTCGGCTCCACTTCACGCTCCAAGCAGCCCGTCAAGACTGATCATATGGAATGTTTCGTTCGCCTCGAATCTCCATGTAGTCAATAGAGTCATTCGAACGACGCGTTGAAAGCACGGGAAGGTTGGTCTTCTCTAAAACCCTTGCACCCGTGACTGCAAGTAGAGTATCCCTCCTTGCCGAGATTACCATTATGGCGCACTTTCATCGGGGGCTTGTAAGGCATCTCGTGCTTGTCAATCATTTGACGGTGAGGTTAGTCCGAATAGCGGAGTAGGGATATTTCACCCTTGTCAGAACGAGTTCGAATATGCCATATAGTCAGGCTGGATTCTCGGAAGATAGGTGTATCAAGTCTACTTCTGACCGGACCGCGCATATCGTACAGTGACCAGACCAAACAATTGAATGGAGGTCTCGCCAACAACGTCATACAATCGTTCCATGAGTCGTTTTGGTAATGAAAACCTCAAGCATCAACATTGGAGTCCAGGCGGGGTGAGAGTCTACCAGGATATGTTGATGCAGAGCAAGCCGACAACTGAACCTTTTTTTATATGTAGCAGTGGCGGTGGGCAGTATGCGCCAGCCAGATGTCGGTATGTAATGCGGCCGTGTATCTCTGATCGAACACTGATTAGGCGATGATGTAGGAGGGCTTCGAATAGGATACAAGGGTCCCGACAAGGCAGACGAGCTTCGCAAAATTTTCCGCCGAGGGGGTTTAGGAGGGTCTCGCTGAAAGCTGGAGCCTGAAGTTTCTAAGGTACAACGCGTGTGGTTCTGAGCCCAGTGATCATGTCCCCTCCGAATCTATTTTCGATATCCAGTCTGTTGGTGTAGGAAGCATGGTTCCATGTGATTGGAAGTGATTGGAAGCACTGGGAAGCATAAATATACTTGTATTCGGCGAATATCATGAAGGCAGTACCATCTTGAACCCGATTCTTCGTCCCGCACGGCAGGAGTACTTTGCGCCAAGATTTGATATCACTGGCTCTCTCCCCCTCTCTCCCAGCTATGAACTAGTACTCGTTGTTTGGGAACGGGGCAGCTTTGAAGGGCAAGAAATCGCGACCACAGAAAGGGAACCTGCGTGGGTTGCTTCAAGACGAGGTAGCTAAGACGAGGTAGCTGGGAGAAAACCTGGGGTCAACGCCCAGAGAGCTCTACTGGTGAGGGTGTGCATCGCCAGGTGTGGAATACCCCCCTTGAGAGAGGTCGCCTCGAAAAACGACTGCTGAGGTTGATCTGCACAGATGCATCATATGTGAGACCTGTGAGATCCAACGGGTACGTGAAAGGTGATCAGTGGCTTGCTCGAAAGCAAATCCAGTTTGTTATTATGGGTGTGGTTGACACGATGATAGAAGCTCTATGGTCTGAATTTGAATGATTCGGGATGGTCAAGGGGGAGAGAATGGTAAAATGCTGCGAGTGGATCTACTTCCATATTGGGCGACCCAATTACAACAGAAAAGTCAATGTGCTCTTGTTCGTTTTGACGGTTGTCCTGAGTCAATATGAAAACTCTGGCGAGTGTATCAAGTAGAAGTATATCATGTCTTTTGTGAATTGTGATGGTGATTCGCTCTATCGGGCATGGTGATCACGTTCAGCAACATCGAAGCCATTTTAAACATACAGATAATTAGATCCCAACCGTGCGTCCGTGTTTCTATGCGGGGGAGTCAGAGTAACTGAGGTACACTTGTGATATCGTACATTATATCTGTGCCTAATTTAATTAGAAGGGGAGCCAACCAAAAGCATCATCAATATCGAAGTCATAATAAGGATCAAGGGGATAGCCATAGTCATCCACATCATCCTCAGAATCACTATAGTCCGAGTCCTCGTAGTAATCATCATCATCCTCGGAAAGCAACTCGCTGACTGCGATTCTCTCCCCATCAACCTCCAAGTCAACTACGACTTCTCCCAGCAGCCTCTTTTGCGCATTACGAATTCCAGTACAACCCTCGAGAAAAACCTCATGAATAGGTGCGTTCATCTCAGACCGTTGCATAAGCATGTCCACGAGATTATCCAGACTCTCTGGACATCGCTTTTCCCTGAACTCTGCATTTTCGATATACAGGGTTTTCAGGGCAGGGAAAACAGTAACAGGTGGAGCGTTGTTGAGATATCTACCGATGGACGAGGCAGAACGGGTCCCTTTCGATATTTCGACGGGGGTGACCTCTGCAGGAGTCTCTTTGATCGCAAGCACAAGTTCGAAGATTGATTGACAGACATGAATGTAGTTGAGTTTCGATAGTTTCCCGAAACATTCTCGGATCAATTGTTCCGGACGATAGCCAAAATTCCAGTTGAGGACCAGAGACCGAAGAGACGACAGGTCAAAGGAGTTGCACACATCTTGTAGAACGAGGTCAAGCGAATGGTTGGTAGCAAGGCCACCATCAAAACGGAGATCTATGAGTGGCGTTTCCCGTACTGCGGCTACAAACGCCCATTTTGCGCTCCCTGTTTTCTCGTAAAGGGATACCCTTGCGATACGCGTGTATCCCAATTCGACCTCTGCTGCTCGGAAGACCATGGGCCTGCGAGTGCTGTATTCAGCACCTCGACCAGGACGCACGGCCTGACCAACAAGTGATAGAATCGTAGTGCACTCTTCTGGTTTGGTGGAGGAGCAGCGGAGGCTGACTATGGTGTTGACAGGATATCGGATGCAGCGTAAAAATGACGCGCAGTCGACGGCTTTACTATCCACTGTCAATTTTTCGAGAAATTTGAATTCCAAGGTATTTTCATTTCCACTGCTCGTGACATGTGATGGAATGGAGTTGTTTAACTCGAGTATGCGGAGGTTGGGCAAGTGACTAAGAGCATCCATCATTTGTCCGACTGTGCAGGTATCATTAATGACGACACGGCTGTTCTTGAGCCGGAGAACTGTCATAGTGCTGTGTTTGAAGACACCGGACTCCCAATTGAAGTTGAGACGCTCCAATTCAACGCTCCGCAGGCGGGGTGCGTTAGTGAACGCGTCTTCGGGAAGCGAATATTGACCGTTATATGTAGCATCGGTCAGCGTTACGCTCTCGAGAAGGGGAGCCGACTGCGAAAGTGCGGCAAGAAAAGCTCTGTATTTATCGGACTGGCTTCCGAATGTGAGGTGGAGGTTCTGGATACGCGGGATTTGCGTCATGGCGTTCTCTAGCTGGTCCAAGAGCCTTGGTGTCCAAGATCCTGTGGTCCATCTGACGGTGAGTGCTGCCATCTTAGACCGATTCATCATCTCCTGAGCTAGTTCGGGGTGGGTGAATAAGGGAGCAGACCATAGAGTTGGGCAGCTAAGTGCCACATCCCTCCAATGGTGGCAAATATGCCCAACAACGCGAATCCATTGGGCGTGGCCACTGCGATAGTAGTTGTCGGAGGACATGTCGCGAACGAATATGAAGACTTTGGAAAGAACTTCTGGGGGAAGGATGGAGATGGATGATAGATCATTACGCCTTCTCCTCAGTGACTGGATACGGGCTTCAAGTTTATCAATGTCGTTATCGATTGCTTGACGAGCGACGCGTGTAGGCTCATTGCCTTCATATGGGTTCTCGAAAGGTCGTTTTGCTAAGATTGGGAGAAACAATGATTAATACAGGTGGACTCGATGGAGAGCACGGCGTCAAAGTACCTCTCATATGATCAAGTTTGGTGAGGTGACCTAGGCCAGCTAGGAGTCCTGCCATGACAATGAGTTTTCGAGGGTTATTTATATGATTTAGGCAGGGGCGGGAGTGATGCGGCGGAGTCGCGATGATGTGGTGATGGAGCAGGTTGTTGCACTTGTAGGACCGGAAGGCGCTGTAGACGACAACGGGGTGAAAATGTATCAGCTGTGTCAACACGCCGAGGTACACGCCGTAGTTTGACTACCAGACTACCAGTCACTTGTTTGGTGGAGAAGTAGTAACAGGGTCATTTAACCCTGATTAGTCATCCAGCCAAGTGTCAGTGTCGTGGTTGTTTAAGCACCACATCGTCCATGGATTCTTCAGACTTATACCACATCAAGCAGCAGTTCTTCCTTGGTAGGACTTTGGCTAGAATGTGTCGTGCATCGGTTTCTAATCATTTGACCTAGGTGCATACAAGACACTAGCCGATCTCGCTCTCCCGGACCCTAACTCCCCAGATTACGTGCATACACTCCTCTACAAGGCTCGTGCTTTTATTGCGCTAAGTCAAACTCAAGCGGCACTGCAACTCCTTTCTGGTGCTCCCGAAAATGTTTCTGTAAAGGCTGCATTGTCACTCGCGAGATACGTCGGCGCTGCCGCATCAGATACCGCAACCAAAGAATCAGCCCTCGAAGAACTACGCGACTTATCAGTGGAGATCGAAAGTGATGATATCGAGGGTGACGAGAGGGATAAAGCCCTCGTCAAGGTTCTTGCGGGGACGGCCTTCGCACGCGAAGGAGAAATCGAAGAGGCTCTGGAAACACTGGGAACAGATACAGAAGACCTTGAGGCGTGAGTGCTTGAGTGTTGTCCTTATTGTCGGTTACTCAATGAATTCCAGAGTCGCTGTTATTGTCCAGATATACGTTTCGATTAATCGGCCGGATTTGGCAAAGAAGCAATTCGAGCGCTCAAAACGATGGGCTGAAGACGACCTATTACTTCAACTCATAGAGTCAATTATCGGTTTAGCGACAGGACGGGATGGGTATTCGAATCCTAGCTCGTTCTATACGGAGCAACTCGCGAACCCTTCTCTATCTTCTCCTCATATCCTCACATCAAGGGGTGTTACAAGAATACTTCGTAATGAGTTCCAAGAAGCCAAGTCCGACCTAGAGGAGTCTCTGGAGCAGCAAAAAGACGATGCAGAATCCATGGCAGCATATGTGGTTGCTGGCAGCTTGGGTGCAATAAAAAAACAAGAGGCAGAAGAATTGTGGAGGTATGGTATTGCTTTTGATCTCCCAACTGCATCTGACCCCCCGCAATAGCCAAATATCCAGCAAATATCCGGATCATCCTTACGTTCAGGATGTTACACAGAAAGCGGGCATTTTTGATCAGGCAGTCGTCAAGTTTACTGTGCCTCCCTTAGCCAACGCTACTGCCTAATCGAATAGATTATCTGTGTTTTCATTGGTGGTCTGGTCATCTGGCTGCGCTGAACTTCCCATACTGCTCTTGATACCACGCAAACCAGTTTAATTGTTCCTCAAGGGCTTCTGGGGTCGGATGTTACTTAATGTAGTATGCGTACCATCATCCAAGTACTTTCCTACCAGTCAGTTGCTGGAGTCAGCCGATACTTAGTGGTGCCAGATACGACTGACGCGCGGTGAGATTCCCACTTATGATATCGAGGAGACATGGGAATATATGGAGGGAAGCGGAGAAGATGAGGTTTTATTAGACTTAGTATTGGTTCTATTGGTATTTCTGTTCGCCAGTTTTCCCAGCCATCATTCCTTATTCGCCTCGAGTAGGTCGCCCTTTCCTTTTCGGACATCCATCATCACGTCAACTACATTCGCTCTGTCAACGAACCTGGAGCTCATGATCCCTAATACTGACTTCTTGTTCGGCTGCGTCTTGCCCAACCTATAAAAACCTGATGGCTGCACTAATACCCTTCTCGCCCTTCTGTACTCTGCAGACCTGCTACCATGTCGAATAGGCTCTCAAGTATCTTCCGCCGTCCAACCACCACCTCTACCACTGGTGTACGTTGCTTCTGATTATCATCTGAGTTCAAGGCTGGGGGACTTATCCTATGCGCAGGCTAGCGGCACGGTTGATCATGTCGAGACGGGATTTGTGGCACCGCCAACACCAAAGACTATTAGCACACTGCAGGACCAGGTCTGTTGTTCTACCCTTTCGCAAAAACTTCAGATGTTAATATCTCTCCAACAGCTGAAACGGGGGGTGATCACTGAGCCTTCTGCCCTGGTGAGAGAGATACTCGCCTCGCATCTCCACAACTCAGTATTGACCAAGTTTACTTCCTAGTCCTCCATTATGGATCTTGTTAGGCATTCCGATGCCATTGACGACCGAAAGCTCTTCGTGCGTACACAACTACGATGCTTTACGTCCGTGACTAATATACTCATTTCCATAGCTCGAACATGCTCTTACCTTCGTATCCAAAATGGAGGAAGGCCGCCTTGCGACCATAGCCAAGAATAAGATTATTGAACTCTGTAAGATGCCGATCATTGATGCCTCACGTCTCAGACTTGTTCATGTGGGTACTTTTCAGTGTATAACGATTTATCACACCCGGCGGCGACAAGTCTTGGGCCCAAATACGCATGGCGGACAGCTGATGGGTCATACAATAATCCAGATCTCCCTGACATGGGCAAGGTATGACCTCAGGGTTTTCAGAAGTTGATTCATCGCTTACGGTCCCTAGGCGGGGACGCCTTACTCCCGCTCTGTCCAACAAACTCACCCTCTCCCAAATGATCAACTACCAGACGCGGGTTTGGTCTTCGATACGTGAGTAATCATATCTATAGCCAGAGAGAACGTATTCATAGTTTTTTTTTTCCTTAGGCTCCTTCGACGCGAACAGGTTCGTCTTCTGAAATGACATGAAATGCGTCTGACGTTTCTTCTAGTTTGTGAAACACCCCGCAGGCTTGTCTTCTTTGATGTTCTCGTTCGCTGCTCTCGTCATTCATAGGTTTGTTCTTACTTTTCGAATCACTTCTTACCTTTCACTTGCTCACTCCTGGTCAGCGTGTTCCGCACATCACACTATGACGTCAACATTAACGAGACCTCTTCTTATGTTGATCTCGCCCCCCTTTACGGCCATAACCAATCCGTCCAGGAAAAGGTCCGGGCGTACAATGGTCTTGGATACCTGCATCCAGATACGTTTGGCGAGGACCGTCTTCTCTTCCTTCCTCCTGCCGTCTGCGCTATCCTTGTTCTGTTCAACCGTAATCATAACGTATGCCATGCTTCTCTTTTCGCACGCTCATGACTGATACAAATCGGATGACAGTACATTGCCAAACGATTGTTCGAAATCAATGAAAGGGGAAATTATGCGGATCCGGCGACTTTGACACCTGACAAGCGCGCCGCCCAGGATGAGGACCTCTTCCAGACCACAAGGCTTGTTAACTGTGGATGGTTCGGAACAGGTGAGCGGGCCTTTCGATTGAACCCATGAATTTCAATGGCATAACCTTTTTTTTTTTGTGTGATAGTTGTTTTCTCAGATTACTTCTCCAGTATCTTGGGTCTTGTTCGTTATGGAAGCAGCTGGAGCTTGACACCTTTTGATGTGAGTTGCTTCCATTCTGTTTGTATGTTCTGCGCTAAACAATATATATATATATATACGACAGGAAATTCGCAATGAGGATCACTCCCTTTTCGAGCGCGGCAAGGGTAATGTCTGTAGCGTTGAGGTAATTAGGTACCTTCAACTGTAGAAATCTGGCTGACGTCTGCCTCCAGTTCAACTGTCTGTACCGCTGGCATTCGACCACTAGTCAAAAAGACGAAAAGTGGATCTCGAAAGCTTTCGAGGCTATCTTTGGCGCTGATTGTGACCCGGACAACCTTACTCCCGAACATTATAAGGCGGCTGCTAGGAAGTTGATGTCAACCCAGCAAGACCACACGGCATGGACTTTTGGGGGGCTCCAGCGCCAAGCTGATGGAACTTTCCGAGATGAGGATCTTGCTAATGTTATTCAAAGCGCGTGAGTAGAGTCATGAACATTGATTGAGTTGCTTCTGATTGTATAATTTCAGTACGGAGGAACCTGCAGCTGCATTTGGAGCCCGAGGTATTCCTGGTGAGTAATTTATTGGGTTGATTTTAACAGAGCTTCCTCATCATGCGCCTAGCTATCATGCGTATGAACGAGATCATGGGCCTTGAACAGAGCCGCCGCTGGGGAGTATGCTCATTGAATGATTTCAGAAAGTTCCTTGGACTGAAGCGTACGTTCTTTGTACTTTATCAGGCTCCTAGGCTCAACTCATCCCCTATAGCGTTCACCACTTTCCTCGAGTGGAACTCTAATCCTGAAGTTGCCCATGCTGCCGAGAAGCTGTACGGTGATATTGAATATCTTGAGCTCTACGTCGGTCTCCAGGCCGAAGAGGCTAAGCCCCTCGTTGAAGGTGCTGGATTATGCCCTGGTATGTTTGAATTGAGACTGTACGAATATTGCCATTCACGAGATTTCAGGGTACACTGTCAGTCGGGCGATTCTGAGCGATGCCATCGCTCTTACCCGTGGTGACCGATTCTTCACTCACGATTTTACTCCCTACAACCTCACCTCATGGGGTTTCGCCGACTGTCAACGTGACCCCAATGCATTCGGTTTCGGCAGTACGATGGGCAAGTTGTTCCTACGGACGTTGCCTAACCACTACTCGGAGAACAGTGTGTATACCTTCTTCCCCTTCATGACACCGGATTCCATGAAGACAAACTTGACCAAGCTCAATGTTCTTAACCGCTATGACGTCAATAAGCCGGTACCCCAGCAACAAGTTGTTTCCTTTACGGATTACAATGCTGTTGTTCAGATTCTCAAATCCGAGGGGGACTTTGAGGTCCCTTATAAAGAGCATACCTCTCGTATCATCAAGGGTACTGGGTAAACATCACTTCATCCTTAGGAAAGGCTCAGTGCTGATCTGTATGCAGTTTCTATCCCATTGAAGATGAGAAGACTCAAAAGGCGGTTATCAATGCCCTTGGCGGCTCTCCCAGTCTGGTCGAAAGTATTGGTCGCTATTTCTATGAGAATACCCAGAAAATGATTCTTGAGAATTCGTTCACTCTCGTCGGAGGCAGCACATTCGGTGTTGACTTGGTCAAGCATGTGATCCGGACTGTTCCCGTCATGTGGGCCGCGACCGACCTCGTGAGTGGCTGGTCCGGTTTTGTACGCGGGGAAAGTTGGAAGAGTTGACATCTCGTGCTTTAGGCTGGCATCCAACTCAAGACAAAGGAGAACCCGGGAGGCGTCTATACGCCTCAGGAACTTTTCGACATCTTGAGTGATATCTATTCGTGGGTGTTGCTTTGAGTGTGGGTTGAATTGCTGTCTGAAGTGCATTTGATAGCTTTATTTTCGTTGATATCGAAGCTTCCAAAGTCCGTGTTCTCCAGTACAAGGTCGAGGAGAACATCCGCGAGTTGTTGCACCTCATCAAGACGTACCTTGGTGTTGGTAACCGAGTATGTGTGTTCCCCCAATTGTAGAGCGGATTACTGACAATGGGTTCAGTTAACCGTTGCTGGTATTGTTGGCACAGTTTCCTCTCTGTTCAGCAGATCGAAACGTTCAGCTGAGCACCATGAAATTGTCAAGAGGCTTCACGATCTTGGTTATGCGACCGACGAACTTGCGAACACTATTTTGGCTGTTATGGTTTCCTCGGTCAACCTCTCGCTTGCCCTGACCAATATCATTAACCTCTACCTCGGAAGTGACCAGGACGCCTCATTGAAAAAACTTGCTCG
>QFDT01010462.1:0-46540 GCA_003315915.1 Macrolepiota dolichaula | reverse complement strand
GCCCAGTCACTTCCTCGATCAACATAGCGGCGGTCAATCAAGGGAACAAAAGGCACGAATACTAGAAACTAAAAAAGTACTGTTGGGGAAACGTGGAACCAACCAAAGAGCAAACCCAACAAGGTCTTATACAGCTGCCATGAATTGAAGCAGTGTTTTGGCAGCGGCGATGCCGGAATGATCGTTAGAACTTGGGTCGTGCTAGTACAGTTTCCCTGATGATGCAAAGACGGCATATTACATGAGTTTACCTTGGTGTGAATATTCACATCTTGGGAGGTGAACTAAGATCGGAGGACTGATACGGAACTAGTCTTAGAAGTAGATTTAGCTCGTCGCCTTGATACTCCGAGTTCTCCTCAGCCTTCGTATATGTCTTCGAGAGAAAAACAAGAGCTGTGAGGGGTAGGGGACAAGAGGAAATAAAACGCCGGTGCTAGGCGTTGATACTTCGTACCCAACAAGACGGATACACGGTATACGTAATGAATGCATTGGGTATTAACACCCCTAACTTGTCAGTTTTAGACGATATCTGCTGACATACTCTCCCACAAGAATCATGATTTGAGTACACAGTCAACACCCAATCGACTCATACGCCATGACCCAGGGCACTTCATTCATCTGGGCTGTCAGTTACGGGTTCAGACCGACTTTGTCTCCGATATATCAGTGGTCTGTTTTACGCGCTAAATTGGTTAAGGATCCCAGGGATTCTTGGAATAAATGATCTATACATTACACACAAGATGAAGAATGCGATATTGGGGCCCTTACAACAGCCGGCTGAATTTGTAGCTAGTGTGCCTACGTAACGAATTGATACTAATGTACCGGAGCTCGAGATAAAATAGCTAGAATCTCTTGATTGGTATGACCATCTACCTGAAGCGAGGTCCGTTTATTACTCAAAATCATTTTACTTATATATGTATATATACATTAGATCTAAAACTTTAGCAACAATTAGCTTGCGCCTTGCAGAGAGAACTACCCTGTTCAATGGCTCACCTCCTGGAATGTGACACTACATAACATCAGAATTAACTTCGATATGTGCTTTACTACCACTAGCCTTGCCCAAAGCTGTTTCAGGATCCGGCAGTTCGGCACGAACAATCTCTCTGTATTAGGATTCGGGAACCCTCTGAATAATGATCTGGATGCTATCGCATAAGCTACTCCCTCAGGCAATGTTTTCTTGGGCTCTAGTGCAGTCCCAAATTGAAAAAAGTGTGTATGTAGATCCATTCTTGGGATCTCAAGAAGCCGATGGACCATACAAGCGGAAGAGCTCCATCTGCTTTCTGGCCGAGAGTAGCCGCATCGAATCATGGTCAATTTCACGTTAATGTAGATGTAGGGCCGTAGTACATATATGTCATATACTTGAACTTCCCGGAGATATTAATAGGTGTACTCCAACATATAAGGATCAGGTTGGTTTGGGGTAAGCGAATATTTTATCATATGAGTCTTTAAAAAAATAACTGAGATAATATAACAGACCTTGTCTAGGCCGCCACACTCCTTGCCATGCCGCGTTGATGGGAAGTCGATCCGGTGATCCGGTGATATTACCATCTCCGTCAGGGTTAAATATATGCTAGCCTTATTGATTCACCAGCGTAAGTGATGCACCTAACGAGAGATAACGAGCAAGGTGTGTATTTTGGAGTATGGGTGACAGTGGAATTAACGATCTTTATATACTTGGGAGGAGAGGGTTACCTTCCAATAGATTTGCTGAGAAGACATAATGAAGTAACTTGTGGGAGCATGAGAAAGCAGAATGCTATACATTCATTTGAATCTCTTCAAGTCTGGGAATTTTAACAGGTGACAAAGCTCTTCCAACTTCGTATGGTCTTGGCCGGAACTTGACCATCTCTTGGAGTATCGTGTTGTCGGCCCCGCATTCTGTTGTTCTTGAACAATGCCTTGAAACACATCCAGAAAATAAACTAAAGAAAAAATCCCCCAGCCTCTCAGGAGTTGGTATGAGATTGAATTGTGATGAAAGTGCCAGGCTAGGCTCGGAATGATCAACAGCCATAATGTAAATGTCGGAGGTAAGTACGGCAACAGCCACTTGTAGGTACTATGGTCTGCTTGTACGTGCGACATGGCCTAGTAAGTCATCGCCGACTTGATTTTGACCTTTGATGGTAGAGGGAATACCAAAGAGCCATTCGAGAATCTCCCAATACAACTGTCTCTTTTCTGCTCCTGGGTGTTGAGTGAGGTCCCATACACTCACTGGCAATGCCTGCCGTGGGTATCGAAAGATTCACGAACCGTTGATTGAATTGGGGAGGTTCGCTTGGAACCCGATTCAGTGGCGGTCGTTACTCGCAGTGTAGAACCACAGTAATCAAATGGGATAGACTGAACGAAGCTCCGTAGATGGTTACAAGTAAATCATGAATCAGTGACCAATGCCTGAAGGAGAGACTGTGCCCTGACGCATTTCCGGTTGTGCTCGAGCGTGGATGATGGTTCAATAAGAGCACCGCCGATGCTTTCCTGACCGCTGGGTGTTTGTGCTTCCACTAAAGGATTATCGGCATTGTCCGTTGCTGCTCGGCAAGCTTTTATGAGGTTCTATGAACAGTTGAGGCATGGAATGACGGCGCGAGTGTCGGGTCTCACCTCTCTAGTATTACCTTGTACAGCGGAGAGGTATCGAATGACGAGGACTTCGTACTTTTCGGGTATCTGATATTCTTGTGAGTTATCAGCATGAAAGGAGGGTGCATCATAATCATACGGAATTGGTGGACCAAAGGTTGCGAACTAGCCAATTTTGTCGAGCTTTGTTAAATTTCCATCGAGCTGGAGTGTGAAACTGAGAGAAGGCGTAGCCAAGGGCTATTGGCGTTTGTAAGACTTCACAGTAAACGGTATGGAGACTGGGAGTGGACCTTTTCGTGCCTGGTCGGAGAGGCCAATATCATCGTCTGCTTCGGGGTCAGGAAAACCTGTCTCGTTCTTGGGTTTTTTCTTTCTTGTCTTTTCTATGGTTTCTCCGAGTGGGGCTTGTTGAGTTGTGGTAGATGTGGAATCTTGACGTTTGTTCTTTTTGACCTTACTCCCGGGGGACGACTCCTGTAATTCCATATTGACCGTTTTCTTTGATTTCTTTCTTGGTTGATGATCAGTTTCAGTATATGTTGTGCCTCCCTCCTCAGCATCCCTTTTTCGTTTCTTCTCTTTTTTCTTCTTGGACAGGACCTCGGGTTCGTCAACCATGGATTCCATTTTTCTACCGACGTTCGGTTCCTGATCCTTTTCCTTCTGTTTCTTTTTCGCCTTTTCCTTTCGACGTCCCTCTTTCTGCTCTTGGTCGTCTTCTGCCTCCTTTGTCGTCTCATCCACCACCATTGATGAATCCTCTGCTCCCATTTCCTTTCCTTTCGTCACTGAATCCTTCGATATTTCTTGCTTATTCTTCCTTTTCTTCGATTTCTCAGAATTTTTCTTGTCTTTTTGGGTAGTTTCAGCAGAAGCCATGAGAACCCAGTAAGTCGGATAGATAGAAAAATAAGTTTTTTGGTGATTTTGTGACGTTGATCTAGCATGTTATTCATCGCCAATCATGCGTCCCTGGAAATCGAGCACGTGGTCAGTCGCCCACAGGTGAATTCCTCCTGCTACCTCACCTCGCCTCCACCGTCTGCTCTTTCCGCTTTCACTCTCTTGTATAATTTCTGTCTTCCATGGGTCTCTCAATATCTACCCTCTTCGGCTCGTTGGCATCGCTGGTTCGATGGAGCAAAGACCAGGACGTCCGGATTTTGATGTTGGGGTTGGACTCTGCTGGAAAGGTGATATTTTGTGTGATCTACGTGATATCCTCGGCCTGACGGTGTCGCGAACCTTGAACCTGTACAGACCACCATTTTGTATCGCTTGCAGGTGTGTTATATGTGCTATATTGACTTTTGACATTTTCTGACTAAGACGACTGTGATTCAGATTGGTGAAGTTGTGTCGACAATTCCGAGTATGTCATCTTGATATATATCTGAAGAGTGTGGAGGTACTTAATATTTGACTTGCAGCCATCGGCTTCAACGTAGAAACCGTTCAAGTAAGTGTGTCTCTTACCTACTGTCCCGCTCGGTATTGACATGCCATTTTCAGTATAAGAATATCAAATTTCAAGTATGGGACTTAGGAGGACAGTCAAGCATTCGGTTCGTCGCCTTTTTGGCAATCAATGTTGTCTCATTCTAACTTGTTATATCTACAGCCCATACTGGCGATGTTATTTTCCCAACACATCAGCAATCATCTATGTCATTGATTCGTCTGACCATTCACGTCTGGGGACTTCACGAACGGAACTGCTAACGATGCTCTCTGAGGAGGAGCTGAAGGGTGTCCCTCTCCTTGTTTTCTGCAACAAACAAGACATTGAGGGTGCATTGAAGCCAGAGGAAATTAGTGAACAGCTCGGACTGGCGGGTGGGGAGAAATCGCGGCCATGGAGTGTTAGAGGAAGCTCAGCTACGAAGGGCGAGGGTCTTGAGGATGGACTTGATTGGTATGTCTCTCGGATGATGCAATTTAACTTTCAGCTGAACTGACATTTTTCAAAGGCTTGTGAATGCCATTCAACAGAAGTGAGATGGCTCTTTAGACGCCGCACCCCTCTCTGGTGCATTTCATTTGAATTCATCCTTGCATAACTATCGTTAATGCGTCACTACTTTGCGCTTGATATCATTCACGCTGGTATACCGTATCTTGTAATTTACTCATTTGCTGTGATGAGACTAACTACGCAAAGGCAAACTTGGTCACAGCTTATTTGGTTCAAATAGAACAATGGACATGACTGAAAAAGTGCGCGAAAACTACATATACAAATTGACAACGACAAGAAACATTCGCGTTTATAGAGGTGACTTTGACCAACACCACTCCCACTGGGCATCATCGGGGTTCTCCTGGCACTGCTGATATACTTCAATATCAGGACGCCAGACACGGACAGTACCATCATCAGCACAAGTCGCTAGACACCCATCTGCCCAGTCCACGGCACCTATTTCCCCTTTCTGTCCCTGCAGCTCCACTGCAGAAGGAACTTCGATGTGCCCATTAGACCTTCCTGCTCCAGCAACCTCGAAGAGGAAAGTACTTGACTTAGGGCTACTCGCGCCACATGCAAGCCAATTACCACATGGCGAAAGAGACAGCCCGACGTAAAACGAACCAGCTTGCATAGTATCCTCAGCAAAGCCCACTGTTTGAGGGGTCAACGTGGGCAATGCATATGTATGGATTCTCGAATCCTGTCCCATGCCAAAGATAAGTCCTGCGGTGGGGCCAAATCCTTGGACGAGGCTGATTATACCTCGTGGTCGTTTTGATCCATGGAGTACGGTGGGATCCGTCGGCGACGAAAACAACGCCCGAGGAGGCTTGGGTTTTGTTGAACGCGATTTTTGGGGGGTTTCCGGCTTCCGAAGGTCCCAGAAACGGAGAACGCTGTTCTCGCGTCAACATGAAGTCCATCAGACGAGCAGTAATCTTACCCATCAAAGGCTCCGCTACTGACTAGTCCGTAGGGCTCTCCTTCGGGATATATCAAGCTGGTGACAGTCTTTGGCATCGGAGAGTGTTTCTTGTTCTTCCGAACTTTGGGCTTGACAGGATCTTCGTGTGCGCCCGCAATTACAATGACAGGGCTCAAGACGGAAACACCATCCGCAGATTTGGTTGAACCGCTACGCAGGTCCCAGAGACAAATCATACCATCCCTTCCACCTGTCGCCAATAGCGAATCGTTAGCCGGATCCCAAGCCGCAACTTTCACTGTGCTGGTGTGACCATGAAGGCCATGCGTGATGACATTCTTCTCGACGGAGGTTATACGCGATGAGTGATCACCCGAGCAGGTCACAATTTGCGAATCCGTTCTGTCCCACTTCACGTCAAAAACACCGTTCGTATGAGTCTGGAGCACGCTACGCGTTGGTTCTGTCAAAGCCATTAAATCAGAATGATCATGCTATGATTGAATGATCATACCAGGCTCCCAAGGATATCGTTTTGAAGTCGTGATAATCTGAATAGTCCCCTCTTCTGTTGCAACTACGAGTAGCGGTGTCCCGCCAGATTTAGCGGCTAGAGAAATCACATGTTATGTGAAATGCCTTCCAGAAGGAGAAGACGACGAACCACGAGAGTAGGAGCAGGCATAAGGAGGCGTTAAGAATGAAGTGGTATGCAAGGATTGGCAGACGTAGGAATCCGTCTTCAATGAAGAAACAAAGGACTGGAGGATTGGCCGCGTAGAAACTATGGAGCGCGATGAGTACTTTGTAAATTCGTTGCAGTAAAAATTCATGCCTTCTAATCTCTTGTATGTATGGGAAGATATAGAAGCTAACATAGAATATGCCTGGAAGACCGTCCGGCGTGTTTTCGACCACTGCACAATAGGTCCTGCTTCTTCATCACTCTCTTCGAATAGCCTGGGATCTTCCTCCTCCGTTTCATCATCATTATCCTCATCTACAGTATCGCATATCCTTGCCCGCTTCCTGCTGTTCCCTGGCGCGTTTTGTTTTGTGCGCCTCTTACGAGGGACGGGGTTTTCTTTTGGCGGGGTTAAAGGAAGGATTTTGCGTTTCTTGGGAGGGACGACATCGACGTTGAGTCGGTCCTCAAAAAGGGTGCGAGGTGAGGAGCTAGGGGTTGGAAGCATACCCGCAGAGACCAACACTTGGCTAACAATCTAGTAACAAACCACCGTCGCGTCGCGTTGTGTCACAAGAACTTATGGGATTGCGTCACATCGCGCGTTTGTCCAATCTAGAGTACTTTTGGTGTTATTTTAGTATAAAACACAACATTATACATAGCTCACAGTGATAGTTGAACACACGAGGAAACAAGACCGCAAGAAACGGGCAAGGACCGGCAGGAGACAAGGCAAACGATATCTGGGCCCGACGCACGTGAAGTTCGGGAAGTCGGCCGATCCGACTTCCGAATAAGGTGAGTTTGAAAGATGCAATGATGCTGCCTTGCAGTAGTGTTTCTGCCCAAATTTTGGTTCTCCAGTACTTGCCGGTTTCCTCTTGATTCCTTACATCCCGAAAACAAAATGTTCCGTGTTGCAACAAGATCACTTTCTACCACTGCCAGGCAATCCTTGAAGATTGGTCTCATTCCAGCTGACGGCATTGGCAAGGAGGTTATTCCGGTATGAGCTATATGTTTTTCTGTTGACCAAACTTATATACGGTGCTATCTTGCTCGCAGGCTGCTCGCCAAGCGATCGAGGCACTCGGTTCTGATATTCCAAAGCCCGAATTCGTTAACCTTTCCGCTGGTTGGGAAACTTTCACAAAAACTGGCGTTGCCTTGCCACAAGAAACTGTTGAGTATGTCTCGATAATTGAAAGTGAAGTTGGTATTATGCTCAACTTTTCCTAGCGTCTTGCGTTCGGAATGTGACTGCGCACTCTTTGGATCTGTGAGGTATTGTGGTTATTTGCCCTCGTCTCCTCAACCCCTAATACACCAGTCTACAGCTCCCCTTCGCGCAAGGTTGTTGGTTATTCCTCCCCTATTGTCGCTCTCCGTAAAGAGCTTGACCTTTATGCCAATATCCGACCTGTGACATCCGTACGTTCGAAGCTTCGAATTGCAATAAATATCAAGCTCAATTCCGGTGAAATAGGTGGCTCCTGTACCTGGCCAAAAAGCAGCGGTTGATCTTATTGTTGTTCGCGAGAACACCGAGTGTCTAGTACGTCCTCTGTGTATCCTGATCTACTAAGTCCTGACCCCTATTAGTATGTCAAACAGGAAAATTTGACTGTAGGGGAGAATGGAAAGGAGGCTCGTGCGACTCGACTCATCACAGAACGTGCATCAAGAAGGATTGGCCAAATGGCCTTCGAACTTGCTCTTGCTCGCCATCGCAAGGTCAGTTGACCTGATATCTTGTTTTTTTTCGGCTCCGGTACACTGACAATGAATGTTCTTAGCATCTCACCATTATCCACAAGTCCAATGTACTCTCAGTGACAGACGGCCTCTTCCGCGAAACCGTGCGAGGTGTTCCGAGCCTCCCTGAGGTCAATGGAAAGTATGATGAGGTGACGATTGCAGAACAACTTGTTGATAGCGCCGTCTACCGGTATGTCTTTCATTGCTTCCAGAAACCCCTTAGTGATTGACGAACTGATACCAAGGTTGTTCCGGGAGCCTGAGTAAGCATCACTCCATATACTCAACTAACGAAATTTGATAATATTTTGTAGGATCTTCGATGTGATGGTGGCTCCTAACTTATATGGTGACATCATTTCGTGAGTACATCTCACAGATAAAGCAGACTTGGGTTTTCTGAACATTTAATAGTGACGCGGCTGCTGCTCTTGTCGGTTCCCTCGGCCTCATCCCTTCTATCAATGCCGGTGATAACTTCGTAATGGGCGAACCGTAAGTTTTATTCATTCCCCGTATTCCGGACCACTTTATTTACCATAAATCCAGTGTCCATGGTTCTGCTCCTGACATAGAAGGAAAGGGCATCGCAAACCCTTTGGCTTCTATCCGTTCAGCCGCTCTAATGCTCCGCCACCTCGGATATACAACCGGTGCAGACAGACTTGATAACGCAGTGGACGTCGTGATTAGGGAAGGAAAGTTCTTGACGCCAGATCTGAAGGGCACAAGCACAACAGAAGAAGTTCTTCAAGCCGTTCTGAAGAGAGTCTAATCATGAGTCACCTTCCGAGTTCACGACTCGACAAAATGTGATTTCCGTTCACTGGCTAAGGGACTTATCATTAATGATATGCACTTATCACTCACGCGAATACAAGGAAGGAGATTCCGTTACTATTCATCAGAAAACATTACTTTGTATGAACAGCAAGAGACATCGCCGTCATCGGAAAGAGCTGCTCATGAGCTAGACGGTATCTAAGTTTATATTCTCGCGCGAACAAGTTCTTCCGTGATCTGTCCAACCCGACGCATATGTTGTGAGTAGTCGAAGTGAGCCAAAGGACGCAGTCGAATGTTTGTGCTGGTGGAATAAACGCCACCTCAAAAATGTCGGGGACCTTTGTATGTATGCTCACAGTTCTAGACCATGCACCACGTACTAAGCTCTATGTTTTCTGAGGAATGACCACTGTATCTCTCGGTCCATAGACCTCTGACATCGGACCCAAGTCAGATTCATTCTTAGTGTACAGTACGAACAAATATACCCATAATTTACGTATCCCAAACAAACCCAAAAGAGATTATAGAGGCCGGGGGCTAATTGATGGCTGAGCATGATATCCAAGCGGCAATGCACTTCTCATCGCTCTTGGATCTCCTTGGTATCTCGGCCTAGGTACTCCCCCTGTACCAGGGGGTGCCGGTACCACAGTAGGACTACCCATTGTTCTTCGCCCCTCATATATAGGAACAGGAACCCTTTTAGGGACTTGCATACGCGAAGCATTGGGTGGACTTGTCGCAGGCGGGTTTAAATTTGAGCGCAACCGAGGTGAGGAACTGGCCGTCTGCTGGCGTAACGCCAGTCCAGCGGACACGGACGGAGGTAAGTACGCATCCGACTCTTTTAGAGGAAGGAATGGATTCTTGAAAGCCTGGCGCGATAGCCAGCTTCGGCGACGATGACCCGGAGGAGATTTATGAGTCCCTGGAGGATTCGCGGTGGGCCAATTGTTAGCAATCCTGAGAGCTTTTGGGGGTGCTTGTACGCGATGTCGGTTGGACTTTTCCCGGGATTCAACGGCGAGAACAGTACGCGCAAGATTCTGATTCTTGAAAGGACTAGGGGGAGGGAAGCCTGGAGGATTTCCAGGACGATCAAGTATGCTAGGGTACCGCGGGTGAGTGTTTGGTACCACAGGGAGGGGTCGCGCGACATGACTGGGCACGTCTAAGGCTGGCGGGAACCCGGATCGTTGTTGGGTGCTCTGACGCGATTCAGAGCTTTGCTTCTCTGCGTTGTTTCGAGAGAGGAAATAACGAAGACGATCCAGATGGGAACTCTTTGTCTTGATGGGATAGTCTTCGCCCGCCGAATTCTTTCCTTCCCTCTCCCTCCCGTCCCCCTTCGTTTCGAGTACCCACCAAGTTGTACCCTTTGCCGACCCCAAGTCAATATGCCACCACTGGGGTTTTTCCTCCGCCTCAGGTTTCTCTTCTACATCCCCTTCTTCTATCCGGGCTGTAGTGCGCTTCCGCTTCCTCAAACAGAGCAAGAAGATTACCAGAGAGATGAGCAAGAGCAATCCTGCCGTGACTCCCAGTGCTATGGCTACAGCGTTATTCCGTCTGGTGCTACTTGGGGATAGGGACTGGCTGATCGTGGCGTCAGATATACGATGAGAATCTAAGCTGTGAATTAACTCACGCAAGTATGACACTTGGACTCCGAGGAACATTAATATCACTGTCGTGGCTGTCATGGTGGGCACACCCAGGAAGAACCAGCGACAGGAAGATGAAGAACCAGCTCCAAAGATAAGTCATCGTTGTTGACAGCACGAAGACTCCCAGAGTCCTCCGTTCCAGACGGTGCTGCAATGGAAAATGATAGAGGGGGTGAGAAACCAGTCTAAAGGTTTCTCCCTTGTCGCTGCCTGGTATTTATCAGCGGGGACTCGTGTGTTAGATTTATACACAGCCCGTAACGAGGTGGTGAGCCAGGTGCGTCTAACGATTGATGAAGGCGTTGCGCGTTTCAAATGCTATTAGGACGCAGATATATCTTGTATGATGATACTCAATGGGGTTTTTGGTACAGATGGGCAGTCATATTTCCAACAATGGCAAAGACGAGGTGAGGGAGAGCCCTGAATATTTGTTATGAATGGATTGGAGGGGTTGTTCCTAGTGTGTGACACGAACATACTGTGACGCTCATGTTTCGATGCGAGGTTGTAAGCTCGAGTCTCTTCGATGCCTCGTGCTGGGGATGAACTTCTAATTACTCACCCAGTTGCCTGTTGACGCTTATCGGTGATAGAAGTCACAGGCGCTCCTGTCTCGACGGGGGACTTCCTGGACTTCTTTCTTCATTTAACCTGTCTCTGTTCTCTGTTTATACCCCCTGCCCTCGTCCATCAACGTGACTCATTTCGATATAGAAACATAGGTTCGCAGATAAAGACTCCGATACCATGGCGAAGAAAACGAGGGGGAAGACCAAAGACGACGATAAGCCAGCAAAGGCAGGAGGAGCCAAACCCGTTAAGGTTGTGACCTTTGATACTCCAAAACCAGGTTGGTATTATTCAGTATGGCTACAGTGCGCCTGGGGAGTTTTACACATCACGCGTCATCTAGACCCTCAAGAACAACAATATACAGCCGATTGGGCTCCTCTTGCTCACGATGCCGTAGATAATGAACCCGTCACTTCAGGTTCGGCTGCATGGGGAGAAACCACAGACGGTACAGGTTGGAATAGTCCATCATCCGGTTGGCCTCAGCCTTCCGCTACTGGTTGGACTGGTAGTCCAACACCCGCAACCCTCACTACACATCCACCTCCATCTTCAAACGTACAGCCACAACAGCAAATATTTCCTCCTGCCCCGTCGTCTGCTGCGCCTGAGGCCTCGGCGCCTGCTAAACATAGCCAAAAACATATGTTGGAGGAGACACATGGATATCATAGTTGGAGAGATCATCACGCTACCACAGCTGATCATGGGCAATGGGGTTCACCTCTCAGTAATGCAACAACAACACATGTCATATCCCCAATTGCCGAACAACATCCACTTCCCAAAGAACCACAATCGTTCACTGCTGCCGCTACAGCAGCAGTAGCGATGCACCCTTCGCAATACACTTCTGCCAGTGGGATGGCCAAAAAGCGCACTCGTACCCAAGCTCCCACACCACAGCCACCTCAGCCTGCACCAGTACTACCAGCTCCGCCGCCGCCAACATCTTCTGGTCCCACCGCACAGTCTTTTCCACAGATGCCCCCGCAACAATGGGCAACATGGTCAAAAGGGGCACCAGCATCGCCGCCTTCTGTCAATCGATTTGGCAACAGAGACGATTACGCAGTTGTAGCTGCCGCTCTGGACCAGGACATTAGGAAAGCCGCTGCCGCTGCCGGTCACTACAAACCGAAGGTACATGGAGTCAAACATGATACTGACTGGGGTCCTCAGCCCGCGGAATGGGGCGACACCACGAAGGGAAGTAGTTGGAATCAGCAAGCAAAGCGAAGTAGTGCTGCGCGGCCCCAATACTCGGGAGCGGAGGCATGGGACATGCCTAAAGGTAGTGATACTGGGTGGGACTCGAGGCCCAAGAAAAGAGGCAATACCGGAGGTCACGGCTGGGGAAATGGGAGTGAAACGGGATGGAGTCAGAGTGGGCGCTCCGGGCATCATCACACGCAAGAACATCGGCGTCATAGTCAACTCTCAAAACACCATCAACCTATGAAGAGTTGGCAGGATTGGGGTGAACCACAAGGAGAGTCAGAGTCGGAGTCAGAGTCGGAAGAGGACGGAGACGAGGAATGGGATGATGTCGAAGACTTGTACGCTGATCGGCCGTCACGAAAAGATGGGCGGACTGGGAAGGCGGGAGGCAGTAGCCGTGAGAAGGATAACAGTGGATGGAATACGTCGGGTGGTGACGATTGGGCTATGAACTCTGGTGGTTGGGACCAACCACAGAACGATCAAGGGTGGGGGGCGGGCCAAGGTACTTGGGGAGAATCCAAGGTAATTACCGATCCTCCAGAAAATGCCGGGTCCAGGAATGTCCTGTCTCCCCAGCAGCGCTCTCAAATTCTCAACTCTTTGCTCAATCCTGCACAGGGACAGCAGTCTCAGGATAATAAAAAACAATACCCCAATGGCGTCACGTTGACGGATAACCCAGTTCCTGGTAGAAGCCATAAAGCAGAATCATCATGGGGTCAGCACGATAATTGGGGCCACGATTCTGGTTGGGGTCCCATCATCGAGGAACGTGAAGAGGAGAGTGGTGTTGAGGCACACCACCAATCTCGGCCACCCCAACAAAGTCACGATCCATGGAGTAACTCAATTGATAACACCTCCTACTCGATGCCTTCAAAAACATTGGCACATGCATACAAGGACACCACAACGTCATTGCATCAAGGAAAGCCCAGAAACAGTATGCACGACTATACCACGATACAATTTGTCGAATCAGGTGGCGCTGCACTGCAGCCTGTTGGACAAGCTCTCTTCGGCAAAGCAAGATGGGCGAAAGACCGGATACATTGGATGTTCCCTCCTGATAAGGACGAAAGGGTATCGATGATCCTTGGATGGATCGAGTCGATGTCATACGACCTGGGTACCTTTGGTGTAAGCTTCAATTACGCGCCCGAGATTCCAGTTCTCAGCTTACCTGCTACACAGCTTCATAAGTTCCTGCAGTCGAGAGAACGTGGAGCGCTCATCACAAATGTCGACTTTCGTTCGCCGCAATTTCCGGGTCAACCAGTTTTTGACTGGTTGACGTTCGACCAACTGCAAGGGACAATGGACAAGATCATGCAAGAATCTGTTGTATTCTATGACCCCGCTACGCAAGTCATAGTTTTTGTACTATTGCCATCCAAGAGCGGAAATAGTGTGGCAATGTGGAGGAGAAAGATTAAAGTACCGAATAATACGCGACTCATGTACCAGCCGCATATAGCTCAGGCTCTTGCGGGGTTGAAAAGGGATAAGGATTATACTGTATACGTAGATCGGTAAGTAACTACGCATCTCGTCGTCATCATGGCACTGATCCTGGAGCATAGCTTACCCGTCAAACCAGAAGATCCTGATAAATCAAGTCCTACGAAAACTTCTAAGGCATTGCCGAAAACACCGGTAAAGATCAAGAAGGGTGCTCCAGCACCGGGAAAAAAGAAGAGAAAATGGTGGCAAATCTTCAAATGAGCCTGAGCTTACATTTATTTCAACTTTCACCGTTCATCTTCCGGTTTCTTTGTGTTTCATGGTTGTTGATCCTGTGTTTTCGTACATCATTGTTATCGCTCAAACGCTCTGTATTATGGTTATACCCACTTTGTATTCTCTGTCGTATTAATAGCTTCTTTCCGTCCCTGTAGACACATTAGATCAAGTCAAGCACACCTAATAGGACTCCAACACCTGCTCGAGTCACTTTATGTAAGAGCTTCCCAGCTGGGGACCGGCCAAGTGCTCCTCAAACACTGTCGACCATGACGAGTCCACCCAATGACAACGCGGTAGCTCCCATTATTGTGGCACGCTCCTCACCAACAACCAATAGTACAAAGATCAAAGGGCATAATCCCAATCCCTTTATCCGAATCCTGATCGTAACTGGCATTCTTCTTCCCATTGCCATATTCCCATATATACTCTCCAGAAGACAGATCGTAGGGTTGCAGCGGGAATGCAAAGTGTTGCAGTCGAAGCTAGATACACTGGAGAGACGGCTCAATGTCGGCATTTCAAGGGTTGCAAGCATCAGGAACGAACAAGGCAATATGAGGGCGACTCTGCATGAAATAGAGAAGGGGATAGAGAAAATACAAGAGGATTCAATACAAGGCTCGACAAGATATCAGCAGCAAAACGAGCTGATCCTGTCAGATATATGCCAGCTATTACAAGAGACGAAGCAGATACGGTGATTAACCCATTTCGGACTTGAGATCTTGAGACCGTTCGCTAATGGCGGGATGAGGACCTTTTTTGCCATAGATCTCATACTGCATCCTTCCAGGCACTCGGACTGTCTCTCGCTGACGTTGCCGCCTTCATGCATGAAATAGAATTGCAGATGGGCCTGCAGAATGGTGCCACCAAGGACAAGCGGGGCATCGATCGATTACGAATTTTGGCCCTACAGATGCAAAATTTATCGCAGAAAGATAATCGCAAGGCATGTACCGCCCGCCCAACAGGGCGTCACACAGACCTCAAGGCCTCATGTACACTTACTGAGTACTAAATAGAGTCAATCAGCATGACTGCGATGCTATCAATGTAGCAAGAAGCGATCATAGCGAAGCGCCGCATGGCTCGATTGGCTAGATAATTATGGGCTGGGTGCACGGAAGCATAGGGGTTGTTGACGAAAGGCTTTTTTACGCCACGGGGTGTAGGCTGACTAGGAGATTGTGTATATATGTGTATACATGAATTCATTCGGATTGTTACATCAGAATGAATGAGCCGGATCACAGGAGGGACCGCAACCTCAAGTAACTTTTCTCACGCGTACCTTGTCCTCAAACACCTTCCATCTCATTCCTGTCTCCTGCGTGCCCTCCCGCCGCTAAATCTCGTGCACGGGATATGCTCTTAGCAACTATCTGAACTATCGTCTCTCTGGAACTAACCACCCCACCCCGCCTTCATTCATTCGCTTAAATTGACTCGTACATTTCGGTGTCATGTCCACCATCGTAAATCCATCACCCGATCCAGAACTGGATACACCAGTCCCCGTCATTTCAGAACCCACATCGACGGCGCCTACGACAGAAGGCGCCACCACCACTGCAGAGCAGGAGAAAGAAGGTGAAGAGGAGGCGCTAGAGTCCCATGAAGTCATCGAATTACAGGCCTTTAGTGAGAAGAAGCCGTGGATAGAAGAGAGGATTAGAGTAAGTTGAATCGGACAGCCCATCGTATTGTCTCACAGGCTTTTCCAGTTCCTGGAGGAGATGCCTCCTGTGGAGGTTTTTGTAGGGTTAGACGCAATTAGGGCTTCCGCGGAAGTCGTACCCGGACTCCCGTCTCGTGCTGTCCTAGAGGAGTGGATGGCGAAGCATGACATTGTTGACAAGGAGACAGAGGTTTTCGATACAGTAGAATTGGAGAAGCTGAGGCAGTTGACCAAAGGTGAGCCCATTAACAACGATGGCCTTGTCATACCTTGAACCCCCTTGAAGCTGCCACGCACAGAAACCTATCCCCGGCGGATACTGATGTTATAGAGCTGACACTTACGACTATTTTCGCTCTCGATAAATTGTTACAACTGCTACGTGACCGTTCCTTTTCTCTCGAGCTTCTTGCAACTCGGCTAGTATGGGAGGAGCACCGGGTGGCTGCGTGGGTCGAGCGCCGTTTGATTATCGAAGATTTCACACAATTCATTGCGAAACGTGCACGATGGAATACTTCCATGTACGAAAATCCGGTCAAAGACGAGTACCCACTTGGCCGACGGGGGTCAATAAATTCATTCGCATCAGCGAGCTCCGATACATCGGTGAATTCAGCTGCATTCTCCCGCAGTGCACGTTTCAAGTTGGCGGAATTTCTATCGCGCGATGCGGCACACTTCGGAAGTCGTGTTACGGCCCTCCGACACGGAAAAATCGCATCCGCAGGAAAGGCTCTGGACAAACTTATTGATATCAGTAGGATGCCGGTGCCGGAGGAACTTCTGGACGAACAGGATCGCCTCGAGGAGAAAGGGATCAATGAATTGGAACAAATTGGTAAATTTGCTATGAGCCTGGTGATGCAATGGCGAAAGTGAGTGGCCTCTTTCGCTCCCCGGCCACTGATTAAACATGCTGCAGGGCCGATGAAATCTATGTCGAAACGATGAAGGATCAATTAACGGCACAGAATTTACTCGAGGAAATTGAGACGGCTAAATTACACCACCCAACACAGAGACAGTGCAACTCTTTTATTTCGCGTGCGGATGCACTTTCGAAACGGTTGTCTGTTAGGGTCAACCCTGTTACCACTCCCCAGTTCTTCCCCTACCCAGCTCACCCTCTTTTTGCGGACCAGCAACAGTTCAATACTCAACTTGCACAGACTCTTGCCACCGAAATCCAAATTGCTATTGATCTCGTCAACAAGGTCAACATATCCGCTAAGCAGTATCAAACCATGTATGAAGCTGTAAAACGGCTTGATACCGTTCTAGAGGATGGTATTGAAACGATCACGGGCTTCAAGACGTACTTAAAGCAGATGGAGATAGGTGTATCGAGCTCGGAGGGCGACGGATCCGCTCCTAATCTTAGTACTGAGCGTTGTCTGGATACCACTCGCCATGCTGTTTTCTTGGCACTCTGGCCGTCAATATCAGAGGAGATTACGGAGGCCCTTGAACACACGCAGGCCATCCTCCCAGAATTCCAGGTTTCATTGGCTCTCTTTGATGCATCGGGTGTCAGGGATCCAGAGTACAGGAGACAGGCTTTGGTTGACGTACAACAGTTACAGATGATGAAGGAGAGAGTTGAAGTTGCTTATCAAAATACATTGGTCAAGCTTGCCCACTTGCGGGGGGCGCGGAAGATCTCCTCTAGTGTTGATGGGATCCAACAACGTTTTGTGGATCTCCGGCTGCGGCTCTTGGAGGCTATGGAACGAACGCGATGGCGGCAAGATTCGCTCAACAGTGACCTTCCACTCACCCCCGAAAGTTCACCCACCGTTGTCGAGGAAGATCTTGATGTCCCACCTCCAGACTTTACGACACAGCTCACCGACATCAGACAAAGCATTTCGAATGAGATTGATGTTCCTTTCGCGCCTCTATCCCCTTGCCTCGAAACCGCCCTTAAGGAGCACCTCACACGCAAGCTCGTTGGATTGAAGAATTTAGGAACAGTGTGCGAGGAGATGATCAGCATGCTTGTGGCGTTGCAGCAGCAGGCATTCACGATGGTCTCAGCTCGGGAGGAGACTCACGCTCTTCAGCTTCGAATTGAAGACGCAAAAATCCGCTCCACTCACATCACAGACAAGATTCTGACAGATGCGATCGACCAGGACTCTATCGCTGAGGAAGCTGCCAAATTTTATGCGGAAGTGGACCACATACAGACGGATGTCCGGTCCTTTACTGAAGGGCTTGTGTTCAAAGTTCCTTTCGTTGCTCGACTTTCCCCATCGCTCGGTGCGAGCAATTCACGGCAACGTTCACTATCTCTCGATCCGAATGCATCTTCCCCTGGTGCTCATGAGGCTCATTTTGACCTTCCCTCTGTTGATGCTGCCGTTCGAGCGGATTGCAACTCTTTTGTTATGCGACTCGGTGGAGAGATGGAAGGCCTACTCAAGTCCAAATTTCATCTGACTCTCGCTCGTTTGTCGAAGAACCTGGATAACGAACTTGCAAGGACTATAAGTCAGATATACGAGCTTACCCAGGAACTTAACAGCTGGAAGTTGAGTAGGGAGCGGATTACGCGAGATGGGAACCATCTGGCATCTCTCAATGAGCTGTTGGAACGAGTCGAGGCATACTCCATTTCCAATCGCAAAAACGTTAGTCACCGGTTTTCCCCGCACCGAGAACTCTTACGACAAATGGAAGCCTCGTCAACCACTCTTGACCAACACATACGCGAATCACTGTACATGGTTCGTGTACGTGCTGTGGATGATGCAGAGCTTCGTTTCAACACCTGGTTGGAGGATGTCGCGTTATTTAAGAGCGAGCTTGATCAAGCTGTCCGAAACGAACTTTTCCGTCTTGATGAACTCAAACAGGCTCAGGAACAGCAAAAGAGGGAGGAGGAGATGCGGCAAAAAGCGGAAGAGGAAGAACGGAGGCGGGTGGAGGAGGAGAAACGGTTGAGGGAAGAGGCTGAGCGGGAAGAAGCAGTGCGCTTGGCTGAGGAAACACGCATACACCAAGAAAAAATGCGCCTAGCAGCAATGGAGGCAGACAGGTTGCGTTTAGAGCAAGAAAGAATTGAAGCGGAGAAGAGGGCTTTGGCAGAGAAGCAAGAGGCGGAAGCTGAACGATTGAGGTTGGAGCAACTGTATAATGCGACAATGGAGGCACAACGATTGCAATCGGAAAAAGAACGGGATGAGCTTGCATCGAGGTTGAAGCAGTTGGAGGATGAACTGAATGCGACCAAGCGGCTACAGCAAGATCAACAGAGGACCACCGCTGAACAAACCGCGAAGACAGTTTCCGAATTGGAGAGACAACGCCGCGACTTGGAGGATTTGTTGAAGGAATACAAAAACAAACTCGAGGGACTGAAGACTTTGGAAAACCAAGCTCAAGAAACGCAGAAGAAGACTTCCAAGCACGAGATCCAGATAAGGACGGATGCTGGTCAAGGTCTGTGGTTCAAACTTGGTTCATTTCGGGTCATTGAAATTTGGTTATAGATGTGTTCACATTTGAGGTGTCCCCTGTCACCCCCATGCCTCGTTCACGGGAAATGCTGGAACTCGAGGCGCACATACATACACTCCGAAGGCAATTGAGTGCTCTTGCTCTCAAGGATGTCGTTAAATCATCTGTCAACCTCCCAACCCAAGACCAGGTTCAACGCTATAGACACGAGCTAACAGCCATCTCCAAGGAAGGCGACACATTACCTGCCACTGTTGAGGACACATCCACTAATGCGGTCTTGCGGTCCTTCCGAGCCGAATTGATTGCAGCAGAGGAACAGATGGAGCAGTTCGAGAACCTGGCTGAGCTGAACTCTCGCTTCCAGAACTGTGATGCAGCACTCAGTGATCTATTGGAACACATTGATAGCTATCCCGCACCCCCAGCTGTGACTATGTCGTCTTTCTCGCCACCTCAACTCGCTCTTCCGGAAGATCAATTATCAGCGCGCGTTAGGTTCACGAGAGATACTATTAACACGACAGAAGAACTGGCTCAACCCCACCTGTCTGACCCGCGTGTATCTACCGAGCACTCGAGGATCACACAAACATGGAACGAGCTTTCTGATATGGCAAGTGATCGGTTGGGTGGCAAGAAGTCTAGGCCGGGCAGTGCAGTTAGTTCGCAGGAAAGCTCTGGGAGGAATAGTGTTGCTTCAGTTCGGACAACACAAAGCACAACGACGAATCATTCTTCTCACAGCAAGAGGGACTCTTATAGTAGTCTGTCCGGTGGGAGATTATCCAAACCACCTCAACCTTCAAGCGGTCGCCTTCTAGAACCACCCCAGCCCCCACCACCTCAGCGGCGAGTCGTATCTGGGGGTGCTGAATCTGCACCTCGGTCAACAAGCCGGATGTCATCCGCCTCAACACGCTCGATATCAGGATCCTTCAGTGCTTCATTGTACCAACCGACATTTTCATCTCGCCAACGCACCACGAGTTTGTCTTCGTCAACGAATACCGCACCTGCGCCCACTCTTACCAAGCGGGCTTCCCACAACCGTTTGCGCGCGAAAGTACCAACAGGTTCGGTTTCACAAGCTCAACGCCCTAGCTCCCCTGCTATGTCAGAAGCGTCCTCTACCAGGTCGTCGGTACGGTCCTTCGCCACAACCTCTCGCGCTTCTCGTCCCGCCCGTGCTTCACTTGGCGGTGGTTCTACCTGGGCACGTGCACCTCGAAATTCTTTGTCATCCATTATTCCACCCCGTGCTACAACCCCTCAAAAGAAAGAGAAACACCTCCCAAGGAAGAAGTATATCCCCAACCCAAAGAGCAAGCTCGACGTTGCTGTTGGAGATGTCGTGAACAATCTTCCTGTTGGGATCAATGTAGAAGGTCTGACAGAGACATGGAAAGACCAGAGTGGAAAGTATTGGATTGGAAATCAGGACCCCAAACTTTGTTTCTGCCGTATCCTTCGTTCACAGACTGTCATGGTTCGCGTTGGTGGGGGATGGCAGGAGCTGTCAAAGTAAGTCGCATCAATTTTATCCATTTATTCAGAAGGCTGATTGTGTCTTTGTAGGTTCATTAAAGACCATTTCGCTGACAGCTTCAGGCTGCTTTCTGAATCTCCACCTTATCCGGGTGCTCAAGAAGAGAAGTGGATTAGTTCAACGACGTTGCTCGAAGCTGCTGAGATCATAAGCACAACCCTGACCGAAGTGAAGTCTCCTCCACCCGAACCTCCACGAACCCCTGAGCCAAGAATGCCTTTTGTCCCTTCATTTTCCCTCTTGACACCTAGTGGTCACAGTCCTCGGTCCATCGGGTCTATTGGATCCTCACCCTCAACAAAGGGCTCACCGCTCACCCCTCTTCAATTCATTCGTCGGGCTGAACCCGACGCAACGCTACTACGGCCTGTCACGCCCACAAAACAGCCCCGAGGAAACCCACAGGCACCTCTTCGTCTCTGGAGACCCTGAGGTCCAGATCCATACGTAGCTCTATTACCTACTCCACGTCTAATCTCGCTCTCCCTCCTGCTCTTGTGTTCCCTTGCTTTCTATTTATCACAATTTATACCACATCATTTTTTTTTTACTTAACGTTCCAGGCTCACTGGAAAACACCATCTGTATCTTCTTGTATACCAACGCATTATAAACTTTGGACGATGAGTGTTATGTCGATGTCCTATTTTTTTTTTTATCACAAACGCTATTATACAGAATGTCGTCTGTATCGAAATAGTTTGAGTCTAAGTATTAGATACGGCGATGACGCTTCACTGTCCGGCCTCGAGCGGTGTCTGCTCCATGAGTCCGATTCTGGTGTCGCTTCAAGAGATCCTGACGAACGAACGCAGTGGCGCCAGGGGGACACATGTCACAGGTAAAAGGTCGGTTTCCAGTATGACTGAGTTCGTGTCTTTTGCATTCGTTCTTACGGAGGAATCTCGCCGAACTGATGGGTTTAGCCCTCCCTGAAAAGTACTATCATAGAACAACTCACCAGTCCGTACACGCAAAAGGCCGTTGATCCAAATGGCCACCAACATGGATCAGTATATGGTCGCGTCTTCGATTAGACTGGGTGCATCCGACGATATAGCAGCGGTACTCTTCCGTCAACAGCCCTTGAGGGGTCAGCTTGCCAGCAAAAGACAGCAGCCATTTCTTATCGTATTCTTGACACTGATTCCTGAGCCGATAACGCTCAGCTTTGGCCTTCAGTTCATTGATCGTAATGCCCCGATGAGCATCCAGTACCGGCGTCCCGTAATTGATAGGTATATCCGAGGTCTCAAAAGTAGTAGAGCCTCCGACACTAGGCTGCGGAGTGATAGGATAGGGAGAAGCTAGCCTGCGCTTGATAGTAGTCCGTCTAGTAGTCCTTGTGAGCCTTGAACGGGTCTTGCGCTTGGATAAATTTGGCATGAATGCAGATTCATTACTGGATTCGGCACTGAACGAGAGGCTGGGTTCATAGTCACTTTCTTTCTTGAGCGGCAATACAGCTGCTTCGAAATGACAGAGATTATGCGAGTTCAGGGGTAGTAGTGACTCGATGGGTTCCTCCCGTGCGAGAGGTGCTGTAGCAGGAACGATGGGGTAGGGGTTTGTTTCAGTCTCTGAGTCTTCAGCGTCTGCTAGCCCCAGATCAGGTGTCCCAAGAGGCGGTAGCGGCAGTATATGTTCGAGTGGAGGCATAATGTCTGCTGGATTGATACCAAAGACTGGCGAGTCACGGAGACGAAGAAATGCGTTTTGAGAACAGGCTGCATTGGACTGCAAGTCTAGATCCTGGGATGTGGGAACTGTACCGAGTAGGGTAGCATCTTGAAACAGCCAGTAGTGCATACGATCAACGCATGATATCAGGAAAGGCAGCACACTGACCTCCAAAGCGAGCCTGCAGTTCCACGGAAAGACTTTCAACAGTATGACCAGAAGCCTCCAGTATTTGCTGCAGGATCCATCTTCCTTGTTCGTCTGCAGAAAGATGAGCGGGAAGTTCTGGAGGTGCCAGATGCAAGTTAGATTCTCGTGCCGGTTCAACGACTGGTTCGTCGTTGGATGCAATCAAGTCAAGCCCTTCCTCTGGAAAATCCGCAGCACTGAGAAAAGCAGACAAAGAAAGGGGGTCTGGAATCGGTTCATCATAAGATTCAGCACCGAGTTGAATTTCGTAAGTAGTTTCCGTGCGCATAAACGTGCGGAGTTTGTACATCGGGTCAGGAACCGAGCTAATCTTGAGAGCCTCGTGCATGTCGCCCTGGTTTCCGACTGGAGGATACATAATACCGAGCCCAGCGGGAGCCATGGAGAAGGGAGCAGAACTATCGCGAGACACCTGGAGAGGTATGTTGGATTGGAAGTCATCATCGAGGTGTTGGTGGGATGTAGAATCAAGAGACCAGAGTTTAGACCTTGTTGCCGAGTTCGTAGGAGAGTAGAAGGGAGCGTTGAGTGACGCCAGCGTCATATTGCCCGCAACTTGTGACCGAGCGTACATCATAAAGGGTGATGATAGGAGACCAAATAAATAGGAAGTGTGGGTTGTTAGAAAATGATTAGGAGTTCGTTCAGGGGATTAAAGAGGACCTAATGTATGGGTATATGCAAGAACGACGGGGGAGAAACTAAGAAGATATATTGTTGTTTGTCTTTGTGTGTCCGATGCCTGACCTCCTTCCACAGATAGTCGATTGTTCAATGCTAGAAATTAAAAAAGAGACTTCTTGAGTGATTGTTAGACAAATCGACTAAAGGTAGATAATGTGATTGGTTGTAAAAGCTAACATGTTTACGAATATTATTAGCATCTTGGATTACTCTACACCTGGGGTCCTGCCTTATACAGGTGACATCAAACAGATCTGCTTGTACCAGTGACACTCGATGCTGCGAGTCCTTGTCCAAGCCCAAACAGGACGTCGCCTCCACAATCACACCCTCCTTGCCTCTAAATCTCTTTCTCGTCCGTTCTTGACGACACAACGTTTCAAGTCCCAGTCTCGGAAATGGACACTCCCTCTCACCGGGGGTCTCTTCGCCGGTCTTGTGTCTCTCTACCTTTTCCTCCCCGATAGGTCTCGAAGTGCACCAACAACCTCACGGGAACCGCTGTCCGCCAAACATTTTACTCCAACAACTGTAATCTCCACCGAGAGCTCGGGACCTGACACCAAAATCCTCAAGCTCAGAGTCCCACCGAATCTTATACCCAAGGAAGGGGACGACCCGATAGGTTTTGGACCTATATGGTCAGTGTTTATCAAGGACGATGATATCCAGGTGGAGAGGCCTTACACTCCACTAGAGAGTATAGGCGAGGATGGGACTCTAATTTTTTGGGTCAAGAAGTATCCCAGGGGAGAAGTTGGAAGATGGTTGCATTCCAAGCAGCTAGGAGATACTATTGAGTTACGTGGTCCGTTGAAGACTTGGCCATGGAAAGAAGGAGAGTGGGACGAGGTGGTGATGGTACGGTTTTATCCATGTGTTCAACATGCAGTCAATGATTTGTCTCTAGATTTCTGGCGGTACAGGAATTACCCCGTTCTACCAGCTCGTTCACCAAGTGTTTGAGAAACCGAATTTCTTTTCACAAAATACTCGGTTCACGTTGATGCATGGTTCGCGGACACCTGAAGAACTGCCACCCGAACAAATTCTTGGTCCTCTTGCTGCATATGCCGAAGACCATCCCCACAAGTTCAGGCTCAAACTATTCGTTGATATGGACGACGGTTCAAAGCCCCCCTCACTCACACCCTCATTGGAAATTGGCCGAATTAATGATGAACATATGAAAAGAGCTATGGGTGTGCCTGAGCCAACCCGGTGGCAAAGGTGGTTCAACCGCAAGGATACGCGACCCACAATATCCCATAGAACCTTATTTCTTGTGTGTGGCCCAGAACCGTGAGTGTCTGGTGCCATTTCACCGGTTCAATTCTAAACCCTCTACCACAGAATGATTGCGGCTATCGCGGGTCCGTATGGACGAAATTATTCACAAGGTCCAACACTCGGAATTCTTGGGAGACTTGGCGTAACGCCCAGGCAGGTTTGGAAATTATGACATTAACAAGCTTTAATCAATCTAGAGATCTCCATAATATGTTGTCTTATCTCCTCAGCATTAAACAATTTCCCAGTTGAGGAGTTTTCCTGTCCAGAATGGAACAAGCGTGTCCTCCCCCTGAACATATTTCTCATCCACGCGCTTTCCACCTTCCACCTTCTTCAGTTGGACGTTTTTTCTTTCTTTGGCTGGATATTTGTAAAATGCACGCCCAAAGTCGCTCACGAATCCAGGAAGCTTGTCCAGGGCACCGAATGAATCGAGAATATCTGCCACGAGTGGCAAGAGTATAGGGGAAGTATAAATTCCCGCCGCGCATGGGGAACTAGGCGTGCTTGTTGATTTTGCGTGAGGAGGATGTGGTGCGGAATCCGATCCGAGGAAGAAGCGAGGATGACCTTGTCAGCCAAAGTTAACATGGTCGTTGGTCAATAGCTATTTCGACGACCGACCTTCCCTAATAATATCCCTCAAAGCTTCCCGGTCTTCGGGATACTTTGCTACTGGCTTGCAGAAGTTCCATGATTGACCCGCCCAGTCATCGACGATAAGCGCCAGATGATGAGCGGTAATTGTACAAGCTACTGTAGGGCCACAAGACTTGACAGCTTCGATGGCGGCTCTGGTCGTTGCGTGCTCGAGGACGATGCGTAGTCTTGGGAATGCAGTATGAAGCTTGAAGAGGTGCGGAAGAAACTGGACTTCGGCGTTGAGAACATGAATGTTCTGGTTTGTGTTAATCAGATGTTTGGTAGCCTTAGATCCTACGACATACGTTTTTAGCGTCAGAAGGAACCTCTCCGTGGAGATTGAGTACCATATCAACTTCCTGCATGGCCTCGAAGATTGGGTAGTATGCTTCGTAAGATTCAATACCTCCATCAGAGTTAGTGGTGACTCCACGAGGGTACGACTTGACGCCTTGACGGATCAAATGAGCTGCAAGCGAGGTGAGTGAGGGGGTCGTATTCTTACCAGCGATTCCGGCTGCACTTGCTTTCCGAATTTCCTCCGGAGTAAGCTCAGGAGAAAGATAGAGTGTCATAAGGTATTCAACGCCGGGATCTATCCTCTCGAGTTTTGATTTGTATTCCAAGGCCTGTTCTGTAGTAGTGATAGGTGGTTTGAGGTTGGGCTATGCGCAAACTTGAGCATTGTGTCAGGTCAGATCTGATGTCGCGGGTCGCACCATGACATATGCGAGATCAAAGCCACCCTTACGGACATGAGGTGTGATGAGCTCTGAAATCGAGCCTTGCCGCAGATGAACATGGAAATCAGCTGGAGAGTTGATTGTGAGAGACATTGTACTAATCAATAGGGGAGATTCAAAGAAAGAGATTAGAATCTGCGTCGCGGACACGTGATGCTAACACGATGATGGTTTCCCAACATGCGGCAATTCAATTAACAAACTCAACCACTCTCATCTCTTCACCACCAACATAGACGCTAACGACACCAGGATAGTTCCATACATCACCCGCATACCATTCTCACCAAATTCTATCATGGTTGCCGCTGGCTCCATCACCGTTGCAGGTATGCACCTATCGCGTACTTGGACGCGTTCCTCAGATGCTCATACCTTCACACAGTCCGCGTCCGCCCTCCAACCGCTTGGGAAGCCGCGCGTCTGCCAGAACCATGTTATGATACTTCAATTCGCGGCGATGGGACTCTTTCGACACCCGCTAGGGTCACGAACACCGCACCACTACGAGACATTGTGCAAATAGTCGACGACCGCATCATATGTTTTGATCCGGATGAGAAGGATAAAGAACGAGCCTTCATGGAGCGGGGATTCCTTCCACCTGGGACGAAACGATACAAAGACAAGCGATTCATGTTCGATCGTGTATTTGGACACGAGGCGCAACAGACAGAAGTCTACGAATCAACTGCCCAGCCACTCTTGCAAGGATTGCTTGACGGATATAACGCAACGGTTTTCGCATATGGGGTAAGCTTTGCTCATATATGAAAGCATATCAAAAAGACTAATGGTAGTACTATCCAGGCAACTGGCTGTGGCAAGACACATACTATCAGTGGAACGGAGGGCGATCCTGGTATCATCTATTCAACAATGGCGGATCTCTTCCAGCGTATAGAGGACAGAAAAGAAGACTGGAATGTCGAAGTAATGGTGACATTTCTCGAAATCTACAACGAAGAAATTCGCGATCTCCTGGCAGACTCAGGATCACACCAGCCTCGTGGTGGCCTGGCCATAAGAGAAGATAAAACGGTTAAAGTTGTAGGGCTGGTGGAGCTGAAGCCACGTAATGCAGAAGAAGTCAAAGAAATTGTCTTGCAAGGGAACTCGCGTCGGACGCAGAGTCCTACACATGCCAATGAAACCAGCTCACGATCACACGCAGTTCTTCAGGTCCATGTTACTCAATCACCGAGGACTGCATCTTTGACAGAGCAACGAACGATGGGAACTCTCTCCATTATCGATTTGGCGGGTAGTGAGCGGGCGGCGGCTACAACGAACATGGGTCAACGAATGGTAGAGGGTGCCAATATCAACAAATCACTTCTTGCGCTTGGCAACTGCATCAACGCTCTCTGTGAAAGTGGGGGCGCAGTACGCCATGTGCCCTATCGCAACAGTAAATTGACGCGTCTGCTCAAGTTTTCCCTAGGAGGAAATTGCAAAACCGTCATGATTGTCTGTATCGCACCCACATCGGCCCACTTTGACGACACGCACAATACACTTGTCTACGCGGAACGAGCAACCAAGATCAAGACCAAGGTCGTCACTCGCAACGTCGTTAATGTTGATCGTCATGTTGGCCGATACGTAGAAGCCATCAACCGCCTAAACCTCGAGGTCGCAGAACTCAAAGAGAAACTCTCCGGGAAACGGACGATGGAAATGGACATCCAGAGGCGCAAAGCTGCGGAGGCAAAGGCAGAGGTTGAACGGGCACGGGGCGATGTTAAAGTCAAAGTGGAGCAGACGAAGAATTCAATCATTGATGGTGCCACTTGTTCCGGCAAGTTACTGGTTGCAAAAACCAAATTGGCTGCGATACGCAAGCGCCTTGCGCGACTTGTTTCTACAGATTCCGTGTCCGGCGATGTTGAAGCCGAGCGAGGATTATTGCAGGCTATGGCAGAAATTGAGGAGGATGCAGTCAAGCCCAATTCGGCACTCAACATCAGACTTCAGCGATCGTCAAACTCAAGCGCTATGTTTGACGCTACCATGAAGGCCGTATCTCAGCGCAAGTCGGAGAAACTTGATGATGCAAGTGTCGAGATTGTCAAGCTCGAGACGTTATTCAGATGTGCCGAAATGGAGAAATTCAAGGCAGAGGGGGAGCGAAATGCATTGAAAGAATCGATAGAAGATATGGCCGAAGTGATTGTCAAGCTGGTTGGCATGTTAGGACGGTGCAGTGTGATGATTGGCGATGCAGCAAACACGTTGCAGAGAGATGGTGACGACAGTGAGAATTCAGCGATTGTTAAAAAGACCGGGGAGCTGCTCCAAAACGTCAAACAGACCAACGACGCGACATTCAAGAATCTTCTTGGGCACTCGACGGAGTCGTATGCACTTGCAGATACAAGTGCGCTTAATGCTGCTGCAGACCACTTCCAACTCTATAATACATCATTCACAAAGCGCTCGAGTTCCGGGCCCGCTGCTCTTGAAGCTGCCGCCGAAAAGCGAGGCTCGCGGAGACTATCTGCTCTGCCCGCGTCACCTCGTCGTTCCCACCGTTCTCCGCGAAAGTCTCTTCGTTCCAGTCTTTCGGCACAACCTTACAGAAAGGTATCAGATAAGGAACGCAAGGGTCTCAAGGTCAGCAAAAATGTCCAATGGCGAGATGAAGCCGGTGGCGACCTTGTCGAGGAAGAAATTCAACACCAACTACAACCACCACCGACGGTTGTTGTTAGCGTTATCCCAGCTAGCCCAAGTGCGGAAAACATTTCCCTTGCATCCACATCCAAGCCCCGTATATCTGAATCGCTGTTGTTACCTCCTCGATCCCCATCGGCGATGGGGTCTGAAAGCGATTGGGAAGACGAAAATGAGAAAACGGATGACAGTTTCAACACGTCTTTCCTGCCCAACCTCCTCCCCGCCCCCTCTCGCGATACTAGATTCTCCTACCTCTCCACATCCACATCATCAGCTTCTCGGACCCCCGGACTCAAACGCCCACGCCCAAGTCGCCTCGATCCTAGCTTTCTCAAATCGCGGACTAAATGCCCTGAACTCGCAAGTCTGGCAGAAGATGATGAGAGCGGTAACTCACCTGAACGACGAGTCAATCCATTGTCGAACATGGATATGAACGCAGATGAGTTTGACCCGCTCCATATACCCAAGGGCAGGCAGCGTAATGACCCTGCTAGTCCTACCCGCAGGGCACCTACTTCCCCAAGTAAGAACCACCTGTCGTCCTCGGTCCTTGGTGGGAAGCGTGCTGGAGGGACGGAAAGTCGACGCAGGTCAATTATTGGCCCTACGAGGATGGAGAAAGCGCGTCGGCGATCGAGCATACTTCCGACGTTGGATGCGTCTACCTCGGGCGTAAATGGTGCCGCAGGCGAGAGCATTTCATCTGGGCCAGTGAAGAGTTCAGGACCAAGGAGGCTTCTACTCAGTCCCGGGAAAAGGACGAAGAGGGCATCCCTGAACAGAACGATGATTGCTACTACGGTGAAAATGAAGCCGTTGAACGCAACCGCAGCTCCATCGTTGGCCGTACCTGTCGGTGGAGATCCGAATGCGAGTATGGACTTGGGAATGGGCAGATCCCTGAAGCCATCCTGGCGATGATGCTTTATTTGATATCTTGACTGTCTGTCTTACTTTATAGTTTAGTGTGTGTTTGATAGCATTATCCCGTTTTAGAAACGATAATTATGTTTATGAATCCTTTCTCATTTTCCCCGGCCAACATCCATTCCCTGCACAATCATCATGTTTCCAATAGTCAATATACCCAATAGTACCTGCTATGCTACCTGTACTTTTACGTTGATTTTTAATCGCCTGTACCGTCCTCGAGGATTCTTGAGCATATATTTTTGTATGGATTATGCATCAGAAAACCAACAAATGTCCGCCAAGTTGAGAGTGAATGTATTAGACAGCAAGTAAGCTAGATTATACGCTTGACTTCGAAGAAAGACTATTCGACGTCAGCCGTTATATTCCAGGTCAGAAACTAGAACTTGTGGGCATACCTTGAGATAATATATCTGCCACGCGACTACTATGAATATCACAATCGCCTGAAGTACCGACCACCATTTGACACGGGCATTTGTTGATTCCGCAGTGTTTCTGTGCGTGCGTTCGCGAACCACGATGTACTCTTGCTCATCTTTGACCGACGTTAGGCCAATCGCAAGGTTACGGATTTCGCGTTCAATGGGAGCGACGGCCTCTGGAGTAACCATTGAGAGATGGTTCAGTGTTTCGGGATATTATACTCACCATCTTCATCGATATAGATTACACCATGGACGTTGAAGCTATAAGAGGCGCAAAGTTGAATTTGTTGTGAAGGAATGAGAGGATATCGGTCCGCACCTGACAATCTTGTCCGCAATGGCGCTCATTTGATTCGAGAAACAGTATTCATGACGGCCGTCTGTTGCTGCTGTGATAGATACCGACCCCGTGTCTTGGCGAATATGCTTTCCGAGAACTTTGCCGTTGGGGTCAGAGAGCTGGTGGTGCCAAGTGTCGTCAGGAAATGAATGCCAGGGCGCGGGAGAATATTATGCTAACCCAGAAGTCGATATCTAGGTGGCCTCCTCCCCCGACTTGATATGATACAGTCATCTGATAAATAACTCAGCCGATTGCAGACCGGATTAGCAGGAGGATACATACTTTGTCATGTACGTGCAAGTCTTCGAAGAAGCAGTCTTTCTTGCCAGCAGCGACCTCAATTGAATGCGCCGAGACAAGTAGAGGCAGAATAACCAGCACTGAAAATACAGTGGAAAGGGTATAAAAGAGTTTGGACATGGTGGTCATATGTGATTTTGTTGGTGGACACGACGACGAAACAGTAGTTCAGGGCAGCGGAGGACCCCGAACACCCAAGGAGTTCCCACGGGTACGGAGATGGCCTGTGATTTGATTTTTCGATGATTAACGCAATCTATTATCTCCTCCCTCCGTCTTGCTACCTAACACCATGTCCGAGACTCCTGATGCCCTTGCCCCAAGAGTACGTTCCTTTTGCATATCACAAAAGTTTATCGGTCTTCTTCAACATCTATTCCCGCCAATCTACAAAATACTAATACACTTGGGTATCATGATAATAGGAAGAAGAGACTGACGTTCACTTCGAGCCTGTCATCAAACTCACTGAGCAAGTAGACACGAAAACATTCGAGGAAGACGAGGATGTCGCTTTCAAAATGTGCGTCTGATCGCTACGCGGCGATCGTGCGCATCTGCCACCGCCACCATACTCCATATCGACTCAACTTGACTTGACTTGTAATTTTATCAGGCGCGCTAAACTCTTCCGTTTCGATGCCGGCTCCTCAGAATGGAAAGAACGTGGCACTGGAGATGTCAAACTCCTAGCGCATAAAGAAACAAAGAAGGTCAGGCTTGTCATGCGACGCGACAAGACCCTGAAGGTCTGCGCCAACCACCTCAGTACGTCAATTGACCGACCCGCCCAGGCTGGTGAATAAGCGTTTTGATATTCTCCCAATTCCTAGTTTCTGCGGAAATGAAACTACAGCCCAACATCGGCTCTGATAGGAGTTGGGTGTGGAAAGTCGCTGCTGATTATGCCGAGTCCCCACCCACGCCGGAAACCTTAGCCATCCGGTTCGCCAATTCCGATAGTGAGTATCAAAGGCACCTTCTACCGGATCTGAATCATCAACCGAACTTTCAGATGCTGGTTTGTTCAAAACCGCTTTCGAGGACGCCCAGAAGAAGAACATAGAATTGTCGGGTAAACCTGAAGAGGATGAGGCCGAGAAGGAAGAGAAGCCGGACGGGCCAGAGTCTGAGGAGAAGGAGGAAGAGAAGAAAGAGGATGCTGAGGCCGAGAACAAAGAAGATCCCGAGGCTGAGAAGAAAGACGGAACGGATTGAACGTTCTAGAGTATTGTCCAGATGTCTTCGTGTGTTTTCCTCTGCTGTTACATTCACTCTCCCCACCAACGATCATACCTCCATACTTTGTCGAACTGATATACTGCGTCAATGATAATTGTGTTGTACTTTGTACTGTTGAGATTGTGGCGAGGCCAATTACAATATACTGGAAAGGGTACAACAGAAGTCCGTCATGCATAATCCAGGGTAATACTAGTCTTACAGATAAAGGTGACATCTGGACCTCATTGATTAGCTCCGCTTTCGCTTTCTCCTGCTGCCCAAGCTTCCCAAAAAGCGACCCCTTCTCCTTTCTTCCAATACCCTGGTTGAGCCACACCCTTGACCACATCCTCTGTTATAAGCACATGACGTATATCCTTTGAGAGCCTATTAATCGAAATAGGCAGTGACCACAGTAGTAACACTTACGGATCCCCTGGATATATCAGTTAATCTCAATCCTAATCTGGGAGTATAGGAAAAGATTACTCACGGGACCTCATACATGGACTCAAGTAAGAGTGTTTCCTGTATCCAGAGCTGCGGTTACCATTACTCAAACATGTAGTTCCGCTTACCATGATGCCTCGGAGACCGCGAGCACCTCCACCTCTCTCAGCCGCCTTCCGACATATCTCATCTAGTGCGCCGCTCGTGAACCGAATCTCCACCCCTGAATATCCGAAGAGGGCCTGGTATTGGGACATTAAGGAGCCCTTGACGTCTGTTAGTATACGCCGAAGATCGGGTACTGTTAACGGCGAGAGGGTTGTAATAGAGGGCAGTCGCGAAATAAACTCCGGTATAAAGCTAATAGAAGAAAAGGTTTATCAGCGAATAAACACGTAGACTGCTGATTTGTAGGAGCATACCCAAATTTCACGAGGTCGGAGGTTTCCAAGTGGTTCAGAACGTTTGAAGATGCCTTACGATTGGATGTGAAGAAAGGGAGTTGCCGAGGCATTTCAAAGGACTGTGCACCAAGATTTGCGGTGAATCCAATTGACTAGACGTTGTCATCAGCATCAGTAAAGTCCCAAATGTAAAGTCAACTGACCCCTTTTGCTACCCGCTGCTTGATGATGTCCTCAAGGCCAACAAAAGCGCCGCTGAGGATGAATAATACATTCGAGGTGTCTATGTGATACATCTCGGGCTTGGCTATTAGTGTGTGAGTACTCCTGACCTTGAAGAGTGAATAGATCATCGAGAGTACCTGCGGCTAAGTGGGGTGCACGCTGACCACTTCGTGGGTGCGAGCCGGATCCCAAAGGTGGAGTTTCTGGAGCGCCGGCACCTTTGGCTTGCACAGTGACCACGGAACCTTCCATCATACGTAGAAGTGCCTGCTGTACACCTTCACCGCCTACATCGCGCGATGTGTCTGTACCAATCCCACCGGCTTTCTTGGCAATCTTGTCCACTTCATCTATATAGACGATACCCATACTGAAGAGAACATATCAACGATGGAAACTACCGATATTGGACCAAAATCACCTTGCTCTTACCGGGTCCCAATTAGCTGCTTGTAACTGCAAGAACAATGTTTCATTATCATAACATCACACCAGAGGGTTGCTCACTAGTCGTTGAATCGCCATATCAACATCTTCTCCTACATCTATAAATAATCAGCAAATAGCATGGCACGACTTGCAACAAGGTTTAAACTTACATCCAGCTTGGGTAAATGAGGTCGCATCGCTCACGGAGAAGGGAACATCCAGAACTCTGGCGAGAGTTTTAGCTAACAATGTCTTCCCTAAATTGCGGATTGTCAGCACCTCGTGTCAGCAGCATGTAGGGTGTCCATATTTACCGGAACCGGTGGGACCACTTATAATCGATTATGAACGAATCGGGGAAGGAAGGATAGGTAATTCATACATCACCAAGACGTTGCTTTTCTCGAAAAGTGGGATTCTCTGGGTTGGCCGGAAGGAGGCACCTGCAGGATTGCGTATTGGGCGGACACGGGCAGTACTAACACCAATGTTGTCTGCATATGTGAATATAAAATTTCATAAGCTGGGTCTGGCACGGAATGTTTTAGAGACATACGATCAACGAATCCCTCAAGTATTGCACCACGTTCTTGTTCTTCTTGTTCAAGTATGGATAAGTTGGCTCGAACGCGATTGTAGTGATTGTAGACACTGGGCGGATGTGTTATACATGTGAACGCAGTATGATGGGGTGGACATGGCTTACGCCACGGATAGGACTTTCTTCGCATTCTCTTGTCCTATGATAAATTGATTCAGGTATCGTACCAGCTATCTCATTCCAGTCAACACATGTTCTAACTAACGCTTTCGAAGGATGTACCTCGCGAGGTGTGGCTAAACCATAAGCTGGTAACGGATTTTCTGCATAGTCGGTGTCTAGTTGTGGGTAGTCATTCAGCGGCTGGGTCCGGAGCAGTCGGATGAATAGACGGTGGTGTTGAGGTCGCGCTAGCAAATTATGCCGTAGGAGCATAAGTGGTTACTGATGAAGTTACCAGGTCGTCAACAAAAAACAGGGCCAGATTAAAATGTCAGAGAGGGATGCAATGGGGAAATAAGCTCGTAGTAGGAATTTGAATATTCCAGACTGCACCTCAGGGGTGCAACTCTGATCAGGCAGGTCATTCGGATCAACTACAACTACAAACACACTCCCATTTCCTATCTCAAGTCACTGGCTGGTCGCATACTCAGACGACATAGAAATAATGGGACGCTCTGATTCACGCTCGAAGTCCCCTCGTCGAAGGTACGATGGCTCAGAACGTGATGAGCGAGAACATCGCTCATCTAGACAAGACAAGAGGCCTCGTAGGCATGATGACAGCAATGAATACTCCCGAAATAAGCGAAACAGGAGTGAGAGTGACGAGCGACGGGGTGATGGTAGAGACAGAGGAGAGTCCTCTCGACATAGGAAAGACAAGGAGAGGAGTAGGAGTCGCGAAAGGAGCCGCGAAAGGAAGGATAAGAAGTGAGTACACCTGATTTTGTGTAAGTTCATCGTGCCTAAACTTATTGCTAGGCGCAAGAGAGATAAGTCGGAGGACAGAAAAGCGAGAAAGGCGGAAAAAAGGCGTATCAGAGAAGAGGAAGAGGCCCGCCAAGTTGCAGAACTCAGTGCATATAGCGCAACTGACAACCCTTTCCATGATGTCAACCTCAGCCAACAGTTCCGCTGGCACAAGAAAACTGAGAAGGAACGAAAGCAGGGTCTTACTCTTGTCGAAGCGCAAAGGCGAGATGCACTCCGACGGCAGGAAGCTAAAGAGGAATTAGAACGATTGAACAGACGAAGAGCTCTAAGGGAAGAAGAACAAAGGCTAAGGGAAGAGGAGGAGTTGCGCATGCAGCGCTTGCAAGAGTCTGCACAGATGTCGGAATGGCTTGCGAAGGACGGCGATTTCCAATTGGAACAGGAAAGGAAGAGGGCCGCTATTCGTGTCAAGGAGAAGCGGGCCAAGGCCATCGACTTCTTGGCATTGAACTTAAAGTATGTCAACCTGCATGCGCCCCAGGAAGACGCAGGCGATGAGGATGATGCAGGCCTTGAAATTGATTTGGATGAGCCCTACAAGATATTTGATGTATACTCTTTTCGCCATTTCCGAACAAGCAAGTTACTCAATATTGTTTTCAGAATCTTACAACACAGCAAACAGATGAACTCCATGATGACATTGAGAATTATCTAGCCCTCGAGACCGATTCGATGCATATAGACTTTTGGACTGTGAGTACTTTATGTCGTGCATGATGTTTTGGGTTTAAGTTGGTCCCCTAGAATATGATGGTAGTTTGCAAGGATCGCCTTGAGCGGATCAAGGCCAACGATCGAATGGCTGCAGCAGCAGTCGAAAATGAGATCACAACCCTTTTGGCTGGTAAATCCTACGACGATCTGGCCTCACTACAAAGGAAGATTCAAGACAAGTTGACCAGTGGAGAACCCATAGACACGGATTACTGGGAGAATCTCTTGCAGAAATTACTAGTCTGGAAGGCAAAGGTAATTATCAAGCATCCGGCACTCTTTAAATTCTTATTCTTGTTTAGGCCAAGCTCAAGAGCTTCCACGAAGTCGTTGTTCGCAATCGTCTTGAACAGTTGAGGAAGCGGCAGCGTGACGAGGCATTGCAAGCCCAAGAGGAACTCTTGGCCGGTGTTGCAACAGCAGCCTCCAAGAAACCAATAACTCCAATCATACCCATTGAGGGAAAAGAGATCGAAGAGCCAGTCGAAAATGTCGAACCCTACGATAGGGCTATGAGTCCCCAGCCCATTAATCTCAACAAACTACGTGGGGAGGAGAGGGATATGGATATCATCTCCGCCGCCGAAGATCGGCGCAACATAGTAAGTCAACCATACAGAACGACACAGGGAGAAGTTTTGACTCAATTCAATTAGATACAACAACGCCGTACCGTCGCTGCCACGCGCTTTGTTCCCAAAACTACGCAACAGTCTGCTGAGGTGCAAGTTGAAGACACTTCCGGAAATATTGACCTTGCTTCGGAAGCGCTGTATCGCGCGGAAGCCGAGAGAGAACTAGACGAAGAAGAAGAACTGTTCAATCTCGAAGAGAATATCACTCGCACAACCAGCTATAATTGGGAAGACAAATATCGGCCTCGGAAGCCTCGTTACTTCAACCGTGTCCATACAGGTTATGAATGGAACAAGTATAATCAAACTCACTATGAGTAAGCCTCTCTCATCCACCATGTGTCCTTGTTTGAGGTTAACATCGCCTTTAGTGTTGATAATCCACCGCCCAAAGTTGTCCAAGGATACAAATTTAATATCTTCTACCCGGACCTCATTGACAAATCCAAAGCCCCCACTTACAAAATTGTCAAAGAACCTGGCAATGACGAAACGGTTCTACTACACTTCAGTGCTGGACCTCCTTATGAAGATGTAGCATTCCGCATCGTGAATAGGGAATGGGAGTTCTCTCACAAACGGTATGTATGAGACTTATTTCTCGTTCTTCAAACTCATTTCTGCGTGTAGGGGCTTCAGAAGTGCCTTCGATCGTGGCTGTTTGTCTCTATGGTTCAATTTTAGGCGGAATGTAAGTTTACTGTGTCTGTCATACAAGTCTGAGCTAACAAGCGTCATACGCAGTTCTATCGCAAGTAAACTTACCCTCTGTACACGTATTGCTGGTGGCTTCCAAATACACCACAATCTCCTGGCCCAACCGATCCCTACCGTTGGTTCTACTGTCAAAGGACTGTCTCGTATGCCGGACCAGGTGGTGACAACTTGGTCATTGAGATGTCATTAGTCAGATTAGATTTGGATCACGTGCGGGTATATTACAATCGCGCTCGTCCAGTCGTTACTCTACCACAGTTAGAAGATCTCATCACCACTACACTCTCTAATTTTCTTCTGATACGCGCTCTACTGTACATACGAATACCTGACTATCAGAATGGCAGCACCTGCGAATGTCGCACAACAGATGGATATCGACGAGGCAGCCATCGATGAGGGACTATACTCGCGCCAACTGTGATCACCATTCCGCTTTCTGCACATATAGATTTGCTGACCTTGATAATTTGCCAGATATGTCCTTGGACACGAGGGTTTGTGGACTTCGTCATCTTTCGGTACATGAAGTTCATCTGCAGCTGTCTGTTAACAGCCATGAAGCGGATGGCAACGTCCAACGTCCTCATCGTAGGCTTGCAGGGATTGGGCGTCGAGATTGGTGAGTTGAAGGATCGAGACTAGGCGGGCGGTCAGCTAATTCGACGTACTCAGCTAAAAACCTTGCTCTTGCTGGTGTCAAGTCTGTGACCATCTACGACCCCGAGCCAGTTACCATACAAGATCTTTCTTCACAGGCGGGTCACTCATTACTCACCTAAGATTCCTCTTTACACCCAGGCTTTGTGCAGTTCTTCCTTCGTCAAGAAGATATTGGCAAACCCCGGGCGGAGGCTACTCTTCCTCGTCTATCCGAGCTCAATGCATATGTCCCTGTACGAAACCTTGGGGGTCAAGCTGGGCAACCTATTACTGTTGACTTGATCCAGGGATTCCAGGTGCGGCTGCTCAAGGTCACATATTGACGGTTCAGTGACAGATTTTCCAGGTTGTAGTATTATGTGGGGTATCTCTCCAAAAACAATTGGAGATAAATGACTGGACGCATAAAAATGGAATTCACTTCATCGCTACCGAAACTCGCGGTCTGTTCGGGTACGTGGAGACCCATATTCAAGATGCCTCACCTAATGGACGCCCATCAGCTCCGTCTTCAATGATTTTGGCCCCACATTTACCTGTGTGGATGCCACTGGAGAACAACCCTTGTCTGGAATGATCGTCTCCGTCCAGAACGTAGGCATGCTGAATCGCCCATTGGCCATTATACTTAAATGCATCACAGGACAAGGATGGATTGGTCACCTGCTTAGATGAAACACGTCACGGACTCGAGGACGGAGACTTTGTGACTTTCACGGAAGTACAAGGCATGACAGAGCTCAATGGCTGTGAACCCAGAAAGATCTCTGTCAAGGGGCCATACACATTCTCCATTGGTGACACGTCTGGTTTCCAAGCCTATAAGACTGGGGGCATTTTTACCCAAGTCAAGATGCCCAAGATCATCCGCTTTGTGAGTTATCAATCTTTTACATTCGTGAAATGTCAGGGCTGGAACATACACGTAGAAATCGTTGAGAGAAGCGCTGAAGGAACCAGAGTACTTCATTACCGATTTTGCTAAATTCGATCGCCCAGCTGCTCTTCATGCCGGTTTCCAAGCACTTTCTGCGTTTCACGAACAGAAGGGTCGGTTTCCAAAGCCCAGGAACGCCGCGGACGCTGCAGAATTTGTCGCACTGGCTAAGAAGTTTGACGCAGACGCAGATGAGAAGATTCTTACAGAACTTGCATACCAGGCAACTGGTGATCTTGCGCCCGTGAACGCTGTCATTGGCGGTTTTGTTGCTCAGGAAGTTCTCAAGGCCTGTTCTGCCAAGTTCAATCCTATGCATCAGAACATGTACTTCGACTCTCTAGAGTCCCTACCATCAGAACTACCAACTGAAGCCGACACTCAACCTATTGGTTCGAGATATGATGCTCAGATCGCTGTCTTCGGCAAGCCATTCCAAGAGAAGATTGCCAACTTCCGCGAATTCTTGGTTGGGGCTGGGGCTATTGGTTGCGAGATGCTTAAGAACTGGAGCATGATTGGTCTTGCCTCTGGTCCCAAAGGCGTCATTCATGTCACCGACCTGGACACCATTGAAAAGAGTAATCTCAACCGACAGTTCTTATTTAGGGCCAAAGATTTGGGCAAGTTCAAGTCAGAGGTTGCTGCCTCAGCCGTGGCCGATATGAACCCAGACCTGGCTGGGAAGATTCTTTCCAAACAAGAACCAGTCGGATCCGATACCGAAAGTAAGTGCCTTGAGCGTCGTCTTACCTTACATCACATCGACCGTCATTGAATAGATATCTATGACGAAACCTTCTTTGACGGCATCGATGCTGTCACTAATGCTCTGGACAACATCAAAGCTCGTAAGTGGGTTGATTTCATCACTACTGCAACGATCTTAAAAACGCTAGGTCTCTACATGGACCAACGCTGCGTATTCTACAGGAAGTCTCTGCTCGATTCTGGAACCCTCGGTACCAAAGGCAATGTTCAAGTCGTCGTTCCCGACCTCACAGAATCCTACGCTTCTTCGCAAGATCCTCCGGAAAAGGAGACCCCATCTTGCACAATCAAGAATTTCCCTAATGCCATCCAGCACACTATCGAGTGGAGCCGTACTCAATTTGATAACCTTTTCGTTAAACCCCCTCAAGCAGTCAATGCTTACCTTTCGGAACCAAACTACCTCGAAAGCAATCTCAAGTACTCCGGTCAGCAAAAGGAGCAGACCGAACAGCTTGTATCCTTCCTCGTTACCAACAAACCTCTGACATTTGAGGAGTGTATTGTTTGGGCAAGACTGCAATTTGAGCGCGACTATAATAACGATATCCGGCAACTCCTGTTCAGTCTCCCGAAAGATGCTGTTACGAGCACCGGCGCGCCCTTCTGGAGCGGACCAAAGAGAGCTCCCGACCCACTGACTTTCAACTCCAATGATGTGTGTCTATCCTCATAAATCCATCGCACTCTCATATAATTTGGGTTTTTCTAGCCTACACACCTTTCATACATCATCGCAGCCGCTAACCTCCATGCATTTAATTATGGGCTTAGGGGTGATACGGACCCTGCTCTCTTCCGCAAGATCGCAGATGCTGTTATCGTTCCCGAGTTCACTCCGAAGAGTGGCGTGAAGGTTCAAATTAGCGATAACGATCCGGTTCCTCAACAGAGTTCATCGGGTTTAGGTATATTGCTCAGCGTTGAAATGCATCCTCCTCCCTGACAATAAAATAGATGACGAAACGGCATCACTCATCGCCCAACTACCGGCCCCGTCTTCGCTGGTAGGTTATCGACTGACGCCCGTTGAGTTCGAGAAGGACGATGACACCAACTACCACATTGACTTCATCGCTGCTGCGTCTAACTTGCGCGCTATGAACTACGGAATCACTACTGCAGATCGCCACACGACCAAACAGATTGCGGGAAAAATCATCCCCGCCATCGCAACAACAACATCCCTCGTCACTGGTCTCGTCTGTCTTGAGCTTTACAAGGTTATCGATGGCAAGAAGAAGTTGGACGACTATAAGAACGGATTCGTTAACTTGGCCCTACCATTCTTCGGCTTCTCCGAGCCGTTAGCCGCACCGAAACGCAAATACGGTGAAATAGAATGGACACTTTGGGATCGCTTCGTCTTTGAAAATAACCCAACACTCCAAGACATCATCAAATGGTTCCGCACCAACCACAAACTCGAGGTCGCAATGGTCAGCCAAGGTGTTAGCATGTTATGGAGCACGTTCGTTGGCAAGAAAAAGGCATGTTACCACTACCTCGGGATATTAATGATGTTTATCTCATTGAACACTTCGGCTTAACAAAACAGAGCGAAGAGCGCCTACCATTAAAGTTTAGTGACCTCGTTGAACTCGTTAGCAAGAAACCCATCCCTCCCCATGCGAAGCAACTTGTGACTGAAATCATGGTTACCGACGAGGAGGGTGAAGATGTTGAGGTAAAATATGTTTCTGTGCCACCTAGAACTCGTGTTTACTTATGGGCTCTTCGTCTTGCAGGTACCATTCCTTGTCGTCCGCATTTAAGCAGGGCTAGTTTTTTCCGATAGTTCTTTCCATTCAATAGTATTTGGACAACTAGTCTACAGTTAGAAGTAGAAACGACAGTTCGAATGTAACGTAATATGCCAACCCAAGATGAAAACTCCAATAGCCTAACGGGAGATATGATAGAACGGACGGGCACCCAAGCTCGAACAATAGACGAACATTCATAGAGATATAATAAGTATCGCCACCTTTTGATCTTCATTTACACAAATATTAGCAGTTTGTGTCCAAGCTTGGATATGTACTTTTATTGATTGGGAAATGTTGTATGCGCGTCATAATTTTGAGGACTTGCGGATTCTGGCTTAATAAGGCATGAAATTTCATAGAGAAGACAGGAGCATGTATAGCCACCATATCCGGCGAACAATGTGTCAAACACAAATATCAACTACGCATACCTACTTACCTAAAGGAAAGTATGAAGCCGAATGAAATACGAGGTAATTGTATGTAACGGACTGTATGAAGTGGGGGAAGATGTGTCGGGTATAAGGGAATAGATCGTCAAGAGCGGCGAAGACGTGTGCCCGTAGCTACAGGTAGAGAAGACCAAAATTAGGAAGGTCAAATGATAGAGATGAAGCGGCGGGTGAGGTGGCAAGAGTTGAGTCAAAGAGGTGAGAGGGGATTTTTTTTTTGGAGTTATATGTTATGCTACGAGAAGTAGGATAATCAGATGTGCCTCGGTTGAGAGCCTGAAGGTACGAGACAAAAAGTATCCGTGGATAATGGTTGAGAAAAGAAAAAGATCAAAGTGAGTGCCAACTGGCCATTGAGAGAGAAACACAACATTAGTGGACGGAGGTGATGAGTCATAAATATCAGACTCAGTGAACCAGGGCCAAGATCGGAAAGAGTCCAAGAAGGCATCCCAACAAGTAGGGTAGGAGCGAAGAGCTGTGGTCCGCAAAGAGAGTTGCTCTCGGTGTGGATGAAAATACACCCCGGTACTTGCTTTACCTTGTCCAACAAGGGGAAGGTCGTCGAAGTGGTGGGGAGAGTGTGGTATAAGTGTTGAGGATGCATCTGGTTTGAATAGAGTGGTATGGCCGGAGGTCCCCGAGCAGACAGAGATATACGCCGTAGAGGAAGGACCGAGATGCTATGAAAACACGCGAAGAGAAACAGCAGATGACGAAGGCGATATTCACAAGGATAATGGGAAATAGTACAACGCCATGCGGCAGACAGGGAGAAGTTGAAAATAGACCACAAATCCATCGAGAGTGCGGTCGAATGTAGTGTAGGGACGATCAAAAGATGAGAGAGAGAAAGAGAGCTGATAAAATCTATGATGCAGTCTGCCCCTCATACTTCGCGTGCCAAAGAGGGTTGAAATTCGGCAGCACCTAGGTGCGCAACCATGTTGCCTGCAGTGACCCAAAAGGAGCAACGGAATAAGCATATCCGTTGGACCAGAGGGACTCATGTTCAGCATGTGCTTGTTCATTTGCCGTCATGCGAATGTCGTTGCAATGGTATTCAATGATCGACTGTGAATGCGAACGTGCATGATTGCGCAGGTGGTAGGTGTCCTGGTTATAAGAAAGGGACTGAGAGCGAGAGTGCGGTAACGGGATGGATGGCACGTAGTGATAGTTATACGCGTTTTGCGACACCTGAGGAACATGCGGGAACTCGATATAGCCAGGTTGAGGTTTGACAGGCATATATACCGTCAGATTCCAGCCAGGGTTGTAGTTCCCGTCGTGAGGCTGATGATAAGTCATTGGGTACGACGTGACGTGAGGAGGTTGGACAGCAACGTAGTGGCCGCTAACACGGTTGCGATCCCGGAGAATTGGTTCATCGCCAGCGGGGCTCCACTTGGCGGGGGGAGGGAGGTGCTTTGTGGCATTAATACTAGTCCAGGTATTCTCATTGGAGTAAGTGGGCACAGGAGCCTCATTTATGCGGGAGTTTCGGATGGATCGACGCCTCGGTACATACTCCTCGCGAAGGGGCCCGTCCTCGTCGAGATCTATCTCAATAACCTCACTAGCTTGTAACTCTTTTTCTAGCTTCTCTCGGCGACGTTCTTCTAGACCAACAAACACTGGCTGAGGAAGTTGAGCGGTCAGCGCTGGATTGATCGATGCCTCCATAACCTCCTCAATAGTTTTGCGGATGATTGCATGGGGATTAGAACCGGGACGAGAGATAGGCTGCGGGTGACAAGGGGATGAGAGTGACTTGTGATAGGAGATGATGTGTGTGAGCCACTGCGACCATGCATGCCTAGGGACGGACAAGTCAAAGGAAAAGGCTTTCAGTGCCAAGGCCTCCAGTTTATTCAAGACATGGACGGGAACATTTGAGATAGAATGCCTAAAGAGCTTGACTTAGGATAGATAGACATTTTATCGACGAATGATGCTCACCACGTCTTATTGGAAAATGTGTGATCATCTAACCATTTATTCGCCAACATGCATCCAAGGACAACAAGACGGAAAGGGACACTGGTTTCCATGCCGCACCTGTCGATACCCCACAGTGGATCTTCCAACAAGGCAGCACGAAAAGCGGCTTCCTTGCTGTATCCAAGGCCCAAATCGATTGGTGCAAATTGAACAGGGAGGCGGATGATGTACCAGATGGCAAGAAACACAGCCGAAGGTTGCAACAGCGTTGACAGCAATAGCGAATGTATGGATGCGGCGAGATAGGGGGGCGCAGCCGCAGCATAATGCACGGGAGAGTGCCTGTATAGGATTAATGAATCAACCAATCATATCTGGTAAAATTAGAAATGGATACATACGAATGCGCGACAAAGAATGGGGGTAAACTCAGGCCAGTAGTACAGACCTTCCATACGTAATCGGCGACCCAGTTAGCCAAAGGCTCTGCGAGTTTTTTGTATCCAGCATTGATGGATAAACTGACGTTTTCGGCGGCAGGTGCAGGTTCCTTTGGAACGCCGCCGCAGTCGACAGCAAATGGAGCGAAAGACTGATGACCAGTGTCCTTTGGTTCTGCAAAAGCATACGTTTGCGCAGTAAGATCCGTTGGATAGGCACCTCCGCAAGGGGGATAAACTTGTACACCTCCCACAACCCGATCCACGAAAACGCCGAAAGGGGTAACCGGTTCCAAAGGACTCGAAACGGGCTCCTCCGGGGATCGTTCCTCGTAGGCAGGCGAGAAAGCACCACGTTCACGCGAAGAACAATTATTCTCAGCAGTTAGCAGAGGATAGGTGTTGTGTTGCTGGTTGAAGCTGGAGATGTCGATATCTTCTATTTCTTGAAGAGGAGAACTCGCAGTCCATTGACTCTGATTATCAAGATGACTGTGATCCATGGAAGAATCCGAGTCCATATCGTCTTCCACATCCACTACAGAGCCAGTGGGCGCAAACTGACTAAACAAGGGCGGAAGACGCGCTTCAGCGCGAGCTCCTTTAATAACCGGCGCGTTGCCCGCGGCGGTCAACCCCTGTGGAAAACCCTGTCCGGAAGAATGGTCGGTCGAACGTGGGTCGTCCTCCCAAATGCGGCGTGGCTTGTCCCTACGCCAGGCCGGGAGCGATCTGATCCACTCCTCGCGAGTACCAAACGAGGGGGGAGGTCCGGTAGGACAGGGAGGAAGAGAGCTTGAGAGTGACTGGAGATCAGCGGGCTGGGGTGGACAGTGTTTATTCTTGATGACGGGGTGGGAAGGCGGCTTTGAGAAACGGGGAACAGGAACCGGCATCTGAGTCTGGGGTGTAGAGTCGGAGTTCGGGGCCTTCTACACTGTGTATGTGAGAAGACGACCGCGCTCGAATCCACAGAATGCTCCTGCGTGTGAAAGGAGCGGTAGAGTTGAGAGAGAGGAAGGGGTCGTAAGGAAATTCGTGAAATGGAAAGGCGAAGGCTACTGTCACAGAGATGGATTGGATGGCAAACGCACAGCGAAGGCGTGCCTTTTCGTGGCCCGGGAGAAAAAGGGCAGTTTTCTGCTGGCAGTTGTCTTTAGGCCAGCTGAAGCCCAGCTGCGGTTTGACTCTACGGAAAGACTAGGGGGACGGCCCTCTTCAGTCCTGGCCCAGGTTGTCGGTGATGGGAGTAGAAGAGAGAACCTGGCAAGTAGAATCGACAGAAGAGGGTCGATCCGCCTGGTACAAGCAAGAGGTGTCCAACAGGAACCGAACCCGGGAGTTTATATAGTGCTTACTTAAGCACTGGCGCCACGGGCCAGACAGCTGCCGAATCCTAAACCCGCCCTGCCGGATTGGGCAGGAGCCTGGCAGGCCCGATCCAATCGATGAACCCACATGTCTCTGGCCTGCATATGATCTCCTGTTCTCTTTCACAGACTCGCTTGGTCTCCTGATATCCAGTTTGTCACTACTCTCCGGACTCTTATCCGACTGACTCATTCAAACTGCCCCTAATACTTCAACCCCTTTACCCCCATCCATGACACCACGTTCGGGGGGCGTTCTACCCCACAGCCCGCCGTGAGCTGATCTCCCTGAGTCCAATCACTCACCTAACCTTTTGCCACGTTCCCGCAGTCTTATTCACACCACATACATGCTCTTGCTACAAAAGGGCCGTGGCTCGCTTTTACACCGTTTGTTTCCCAGTTCAACCTTCCCATCTCATCTTCAAACGTAACTTTGAGTCAGGCGGGACCTCCGTAGTCCCCGCCGTAAGTATCTCCATCATTTAACCCCATCGCTTAGATACGTACGTGTTCACGGGCAGTCTTTACCTATCCCTAACAAGCTTTATTTAGCTGTGCATCGTTGAAACTGCCAGGTTGCAATCTGTTAGGGCGGTAACACAAAGCCAACAGAAGCTCGTTGACATCATCACAGGCTTGTTAGCCACATGCAAGACCAATCTGAAGCGGAAATGGGTGCGATAGTTGCATGGTTCAGTTCTTGGACTCAACCGACGTCACCAGTAGATATCAGGCGAGGTGAACCCAAGACTTCACTCCCAACTTCGCTTCGCCTTGTCACTCATTATGCCTATAACTCATTTCCGGACTGGAAATAGAAATACAAGCTGTTATGTGGGTTATGGCGTAACAAACACTCTTGAGCCATCAACACAATCTAGGCTGTATCACACGAGGCGATCCCGCGGCCATTTGAATCATTGCACTTTCTTGACACCGCGTAAAAAGTCGGCCGCGACGCCGTTTTCCGAGTATCAGCATCGAATGTGGCAATGACAATAGACAATAGATAACAGTCATGTGTCAACGCTAAACGCTACCGCTGCGCAGGCGGCGATGGTACATAGCTAATAGCTCGGGCTCTTCCAAATATTATGTGCGGCCTCCGCTGATCATCACGAATAATCGGATGTTCTCTCCGAATTATCGTTCCCAAACGCCTAAGGATGATAACGGCAGTCAAAATTCCAGTGATTCGAATTCGGGGCTCTTGAAGTTTTCAACTAGGTCCGCTG
>QFDT01010424.1:0-28664 GCA_003315915.1 Macrolepiota dolichaula | reverse complement strand
GCAAGATATCCACAGCTGCGGCTGTGTTGATGAACTAGCGTACGATGAGGTTGGTTTATATAGGACAGCGAAGCACGCACAGTACTTTTCCCTACGCCAACATCTCCTATGACGCTACGCGCCTGTCATTTGATTATGAACCTTGGGATATCGTGGAGAAACATACGCAATAAGTATATCATGTTCGTCAATGATATCCTGAACTCCGAGGTCAATGGGTATGTCTCCCATGATAGTGAATGATAGACCCCCAAGGGTGCGGAATGTGTTCAGTGAGTGTATGTAGAGACGGTGCCCGAGGAATCACAATTGGCCAACCTTGATTGTTATCTTGACGGACCAGCAAAGTCAGGTCACAGAACCAACTCGAAGAAACAGGCAAACGCCGAATACACTTCGTCAAGCGCTGCAATAGTGAACGTGAGAGTCATGTGTATGCGCAGTCCTTCCTATCGCATTACCTATTGTACCTATTAATACAACAAAACTCCGATCAAAAGCACAAAAATAAGCTACAGAGGCACCGAAAATACAAAGGAAACAACAATGCCAATACCGAGAGTGAGATGTTATGAAGAGAAACGAACAAGGAAAAAGAAGTGTCTCAGCTATGGGACATAGTTAATGCTTATAATGGAAATTTTAAAAAGACGACAAGAACTCTATGATAGTACAGCATAATAAATTAAAGAGTTCATCCCTGTCCACCGACTTTAATGCTAACCAGGACCATTACATCCGATTCAACCCAGCTCCCTTGACCATTGTCGCAAACAGCACCATGGCTCTGGGTGCATCGATTAAAATATCATCCATAATATCGACAACAGGTGTGAGGCCCTTCTCGAACGACACAGGGCTACACAAACCCTTTGATGCCACCCGAGCGAACAAATCCGAAACTAATACGGCATCCGCATCCTTGGATTCCATGGCAACAGATACCAACTTGTTCACTAGCTTGTGATGATGCTGAGTAGGGAGGGATGTAAAGTAGACCTCGGCTTCGTCCAAGTTCCGGATACCAAAAAACTCCCTAAGGTCCTCCTTGATCTTGTTGTCGGCGGCCTCTTCACTCATTTGCGCTGGTGCTATAGGCGTAGACGTTTCCTCATCCTCACTGCTCTCAACATATTTGATTGGCTTACTACGAGGCAAAAGGATAAGTCTCTTGCGCACGGGCCGCACTTCTGGAGCTACAATTTGTATATCTAATTCATTAGTCACCCAACCATACAATGAAAAAATTCTGCAGGACGTACCTTTACCTGCCCCAGACTCGGTATTCTGAAGCATAGGAATTATGTTCGAATTCAAACTTGTCCGCGACAACGCCTCAGGCTTGTTGACTGCCTTCTTGCCAGCGAATATGCTTTCCGAATCATACATCGCAGGAGGGCCGGCCTTGCTGCCAATCTTTCCAAAGTTGGACTTGGGAAGAGACAATGCAGTGTTATCTGCGATGGTCCATTCTTTGGGATTCGCGTGAGACTGATCGTTGCGGTCACTGCCACGTCGTAAACCGCCACGGGACATGTTGGTTCGCCACTGCGAGTGTGTTTGAGCCTGAGCAGCTGCATTTACGGTTGCATGGGATAAAGTTTGTGCACCAGCTGGTCGCAGAGGTGCAGAGGAGCCCCGAGGAGAGAAGGGTGTCACGTAATGAGGTGGTCTATACGGGCTGCTCGGAGAAATGTGATGAGCCGGAAGACGTGGACAGTACCCCTCTTGTGTGCTGGGAGACTATGACAGATGGTTTCTGTTAGTGGATTAATCGTCGAACGAAGTGAATGTCTACTTGCGTAATGAGGCTGTGATGAGGATGGCGAGAGACCGGCAGCGTCGAGCGAGGAGGAAGCATTGGGTGCAGACTGTGGTGAGGGGGCGGATGAAGAGGGCCCGGTGATAGTTGTTCTTGTGAGATTTGTGGTGGGGGTAGGAACAGCCACCGATACAGCGGAGGAAGGAGTAGGTGAGTCGATATAGAGCGATGCTGGTTCTGGCGATCGTAAGGGAAGATCGAATTTGCCGCTTTCATGAGAATCTGCTTCAGTCGTGCAAAAGGACTTGTCATCCCTCGACTTGGCGGAAGGTACTGTAGCTGGGGAGGGCGAGATGGTGACTGAAATGTCACCTACAAAAGATGGCTCAGCGAAATGTCTGGTCAGGGGAGAGCATGCAGCACGAACCTAATATTGGCTTATTCATTGGTGTGTTATTCGCGGGTAAGAAACCGGGCCGTTTGGGGTTCTCGATGTTGGTAGATTTAAGGTTATCAATGACATGACCTGAAAGAAGAGATGTGGGCAAAGATTCCATGTTGGAAAGTCCGAGAAGAGCAAGCCGCCTCCTGAGAGACTCCGTAGGTCCGGTAGCGGTGGGTTGTGCATGAATACCGGTAGTCGGACGGATTCCAGAAACATTCGAGCGCAGAAGACCTGGTGTGAACGTTCGTAAGCGTGCCAGATGACCCATCAATAAGCATTACTTGCTAGGCTGTTTAGCCAGGGTGTTTAAATATGATATCAGGTCAATAACGATCTCCCAGGCACTGTATGATGAATTTTCAAATCGCGTGCTCTGCGGCGCACCAAGTGGGAAAAGAGCATTCCATTTCTCCTGTATCTCCTTCTTTCGCTGGAGGCGAGCCAACTGATTGAGGTGTGCTTGCATTGTCAATACCAAAAGCACGCCTACTGAGCACTGGCTTAATTCCTCGGATAGAGTTACGAGCGATGTCAGATGCCTCAACGAGACATCAGAAAACTCGGCTTCTGACATACGGTGAAGATAGAGGATGCCGGAGATTTTGAGCTTCTTTGAGTTCCTTTCAATAGTAAGTTAGCATTCATGATCATTTGAGGAAGAATGGCACATACACCGCACGAAGCCAAAACTTGAGCTTAATCTGAATAAGTTGTTCATCTGATTCGGAGTTGAAAGCCGGAAAATCCAGGAAGACGACCTTCTGGTCTTGGTAGAATTCAGTCTTGGAACATACAACATATTGTACTTCATAGTTCATCTTCGAAGCCTGGTCGACGGGCAATATGCGTTTGGCCGCTGCGACGTTGATGAACTAGCAACGAGGTGAGCTTTGTCCAAGCACGATAGCGTGGCACCTACGGTACTTTTCCCAACATTTGCATCTCCAGCGACTCTGTGAATATGTTTAATTGGACATCAAGAGGTTATGTTTTGACATACACAATGAGAATATCACGCTGATCGATACTATCTAGCACATTTGAGTCAGTGGATTCATACCCCATTACAGGGAGTAGGGACTTCGGGGGTGTGGGATGCGCTGAGAGGATGAGAACGAGGTTAAACACACGTGTCGAGCCATAATTTAGAACTGGTCACAGGCCTCGTGAGTAGACGAGCGCCTCATTGAATACGGCATACGAAGTTGCAAAAAATGACAAGCTTGTAAAAGCGGGCTGATTGTTTGCATGAGAGCAAGTGAAGAAATGGGATATATCCGGGGGGAAGAACACCACAAATATGAGGTTCTGCCTACGGTGACCCAATTTTACATTTTTGTATTTTGATCTGATACGAAGTCGAGTGTGTTACCTACACAATCGCTTCTGCTGAGTTGAGCCCCTCTCCTCTTATTGGTTTTAAACTTTCACTCCAGGATGAAGAAAACGGGCCCCATTCGGAAGGCTTGACAAGAAACTTTATCTAATCAAGACTCACGGGCGCTTACACTCGACCGGCGTCTCTGTGCAGTATCGTTAACCGTAGCCGCTACGCCTGGATGATCACCATCCATCACGATAAAGTGTGCTGGGAAATGTGAAGGGGAAGGCAATCGTGAAGAAATTAACGGTTCTGGTATCGTTTATCTGTGACGAGAATTTATTCTGAGAGGTATGTCTTCACGAAACCGTCTCCCCTCACTTATTGGTGGGCATTATTTGTTAGTCATATCAAGGGTGAACAGGCGACAACAGACGCTTGTGCGGTCGACGGTGCTATCCATTTGGCCGGCTTAATTTACCCTGCGACAGGAAAAACGGTGGGATACAACGCTCTCTGTTGCTGTAAACAAACGGTCAATTTCTCCATTTCAAATATCTCAATCAGTATGCTCACACAAGAATTTCAAACAGGGTCAGAAATCCGTTCAACTCGGAAAAAAATAACAGTTACCAGCGGGGGTACATTCCACCTCAAACCTCAAATGAAAGCATATGAGATGCCATTGAAACAAGATATACTACACTCAATGCGCAAACAGCACTCCTCGAATGGTGTATGTCTTACTACACGAGTGGGGAGACCACATGCACCTTGACCCACACACGGAAGATGGTTATGAGCGGTGTGAAGGACAAGGCCGCAGGGTCTGATCGCCGTTCCAGCTCAACATAGCACAGACAGACAGTTCTAATTCACCCGCTGGTGCGACAGAATCTTGTTTATTAATAGCTTATAACGGGTTATTCAGCCGGCCTCCCAGTCGCAAAATGCACTAACAAGATCTGCAAGACTACAAGTGCGTAGAGACTTGTTAGACCCGGTAATAGTGCGCCGACCACCGCTCAAGCACCACCATCATAAGAAGAATCAAACAAACTCAGGGCATCGTGCTAGGATGCAGTTCGTTTGTGTTTGCATTCGAGAACGTACGTGGCAAAACTAGGCACATGCGCTGAGGACTAAATTGGACATTTTCCCCACACCGAGAGAGATAATTGCTGGAGGTAGGGAGTGGGGTACGGGCCGGTGCAGAAGGGGGGTAGTTGTGACGACGGAGATGATATGGGTGGTTGGGGTACCTGAGGAGAGTAGCCGAGGGGATGTAGTGATAGAGGAGGAATAGTGATTTGATTTTCCGAGAAAGGGAGGATGTGAGAAGGAAAAGAATATATTTGTGTATTCTGTGATAGAGACATCTAATCTGCCATGCTGCCTCACTCTGGCCGCGTGCCGCCTGCACTTCCAGCACGCTCGCCTCTCAGACCCCGTCCGTTGCCATTAAGTACTCCACAGGACTCCGTCGACGCCGACACCGACATCGACCAAGACGACCACCATATGACCTTCTCCTCCCTCAACGCTGTCATTTCTTCCGTCGTCGATGCCCAGCGTGAAAAACCCCTTCCAGAGCCCATCGCGGAGCTTGAACAGCCCAAAGACATCTGCTCCTCCTCACTACCGCTGACCAAGCGCCAGCATGCACTACACGAGCTGCTGTCCTCTGAGCGGGCGTACGCTTCCGACCTTGCCCTCATTCGCGAGGTCCACATTCCCCTGGCACTCGGTATGCATAATATTACTCGCAAATTCGTCATTTTCTGAATGCTGCGCAGGCCATACAGTACCACTCCCGAACCTCCCCATCACACCCCCAAATTCATCCGGCTCATCGTCCCGCACCCTCTCAACCGCCTCAGACTCATCTTCGACGTCGCTAGGTCCCCCTATGACTCCAGAAGACGTCAAGCTAATCTTTGGCAACATCTCCGAGATCGCGGTATTTTCGGATTTATTCTGTCAGGCCCTTGAGGAGGCTCTAGGCGCCCTCCTCGAAGGCGGCAAGGGCGACGACCACGTCGGTGCCCTATTCATCTCCATCGTGCGTCTACCAATACCAAAATAGCTATTTCACATGCCTCATGGAAAAATAAAATCCACATGGACAGGTCTCCGAGCTGGAGCGGCCATATAAGCAGTACATCACGCGCCACGCAACCGCGCTCACCCATCTCCAACAACTCCCGCAGACACCTGCCATACAAAACTACCTCTTACACACACAATCTATCGCATCTTCACTCTCGCACGCATGGGACCTCTCATCGCTTCTCATCAAGCCCGTCCAGCGCCTACTCAAATATCCCCTCCTTCTCGCCGCCATAATCGATGAGACGCCCGACAGTCATCCAGATAAACAAAACCTTCGTGAGGCACGTAAGCAAATGGAAGAGGTCGCACGGAATGTCAACGAAGGGCGGCGACGGGTTGAAGTTGTGCGGGACGTGTTGTCATCCAAGAAGAAGGGCCCTGTCAGCGTAACTGTCTCCGCTTCAGTTAATCTCACAAAGATGAAATCCCTCCGCGTCAGTGGTCCGACCACAAAAGCTGCTAATGGCAGTTCCTCTGACAAGGTCCCGGACGAAGCCATTCTCGTCGAACGTCTAGAGAAGGAACTCAAAGAAATTGAGGAATTCTCGCAAAAGTTTGCCAAGAACGTTGTCGAATGGGCGCGCATGACGAGTAATGTCGTAGGGAGTTTACGCACATGGGCTCTAGGATTTGCAAAAGTCATCGGTCTCTCAGCGGACCAAGGCTCTGAAGCCTTTGACGCTTTCCTTACCGTCGTCGAGCACGAACTTATGCCTCTCTGTGTTGACCTTGAAGCAGTCATCAACGAACGCGTACTCAAAGAGCTCGCACATTTGTTGATGACCATGACACAGCCCCTCAAACTCCTGGCGTCGATGAACGAACAAGGGCCGTACCACTACCACCTCATGAACATGAATGTTTCCGCCAAAAATAGACCCCCGCCCACACTCCTCGCAGCATCGACAAATTATCTTGCCCTCCGTGGCCAACTCGCAGCGGAACTCCCAACTTACATTTCTCTTTTGCATCGTGGGCTGAAGGTTTTCATCCACAGACTCTCAGCAATCCAAACGGAGTTCTACAACAAAGTGCGAGAAAAGTGGGTGTCTTTATGGGAAATGCTAAGGCTGGAGGAAGAGTTGAACATTGGTGCAGACGAGACTGTAAACGTGTGGTTTGCGAGGTGGTGTGAAGTTAATGAGATGTTGGGGTCTATCTCAATTCTGCAGGGATCAACCCATCGGCACCGCAGGGGGTCAAGGACGAAACCACAAGACCAAGACCGTGGATATGAACAGGAGAGAGAGCTAGAGGGTGCAGAAGGGGACGCAGAATACTATACATACCAACATCTTCAAGCCTTCACGCACGATCATAGCCATCCTCACCTTCAACCACCCTCCCACAACCACGGCCATGGCCCCGGGTCCCCATCCTCAGCCCCATCAGAACCACCCAACTCACCCAACTCCTTCGCCACCTCATTCACTAGTTCCCTCTCCGGTGGACAATCGACCGACCGAAGAGTCAGAGAAAGAAATTCCGAACGCTATTACGAGCAAAAAGACCCTCCCAAGAAAAAAGCCGTCGCTCAAGCCCAGGCAGCCAATGTCAGGTCCATGTTCGGCGCACTTGAGCCCTTGACGTACGTCAGTGCTGCAGGGTTCGTTGCCACGACTTCCCCGCAGATCTCTTCTCGTCCTAGCGCTACTATGTCCGGCTCTGGTTCTGGTGGAGGCATGAACAGCCCGAAAGCTGATTCACCGAATAGTACGCGGCCAAGAGAAAGTTCAGATGTGTCGAGCTACGGAAATCCCCCTGTGGCACTATTGTCCGGCGTCGGACTCGGCCTGGGTGGGACTGGGGTGTTCAGTTCACCTATGATGAGTAGTGGAGGGTGGAAGAAGAAAAAGACTTTGAGTAAGAAGGGGAGCAATGAGAGTTTGAAGGCAAAGGCGACTGCCGTTACTGGTGCGAGGAGTCCGCAGATTGCGTCCGCATCTGTGTCGACGTCCACTTCCGCAACCATTGTTGCACAACCATCGGACCGGGGGCAAGGACAAGGAAGTCGACCACCTTACCCCCCACGCACTTCAGCACCACATCCGCAGAGGCGGCGTACGACGGCTGGGATAGAACCTGCGCCTGAAGATTTGAGGGAGTATGAGATTATGATGATGCGGGAACAGGAGAGGATGAGGGAGAAAGAGCGAGAGAGGGAGTTTGGGCATGCATCGAGAGGTGCTGGTGCTGGTGGTCATCACCACGGGAGTGCTGGCGCTGGTATTCGTGGCAGTGGGGCTGCACATGGAAGTGGGCACGCCCATCAGCATCAGTACACCCATCAATATGGGCATGGACTACCAAGAACAAAGAGTATGCCTTTGCCTTATCATCCCCAGACTCAACCACGCACACAAGGGCAGAGACAGGAACAGGATGCATCAAGGAGAGTTGCGGGGGAGTGGTCGGAGTATGCAGATGAGGAAGATAGCGAACTATTCTACCAGCCTCCACAGAGAGATCAGGAAGAAACTGAGTATCGCGCCCGGCCAAGGGAGAGGGAGCGGAAGGACCCACCTGGAGGGAGTGGGAGGCGACAGACTCCGCACTCGCATTCGCAGTCGGCTCATGGCCGACAGCAGTCTGTGAACAACGACGAGGAGAGAAGGAGACACTCGGCACATAGCACCTACTCATCCAAGTCTCAGGATAACAAACGCGACAAAGACAAAGACCCGTCCTCACGTAAGCGTTCGGGGTCAATCAAATCGATAACCTCGTTCTTCACTTCCAATAGAGATAGTCACGACTACTCGACTTCCACTACCCCCCAATCACCAGATCAAACACAGGCTACCTCCCCGCGAGACTCCTGGGCACTCAAACCTTCCAAGTATACTTGCCAAGTCATCCACCCATGCAAGCCACCCACGACGGGCTCAAGCCCATTATCATACTTTTCCTTCCCGTTCTTCACGTTGAAGGAAGGGGAGTATTATGATGTGCTACAAGAGGCGGGGCATCCGAGCTTGCACCCGAATTTGCCGCTGATCGTGGATGAGGGTGAGGATTGTCTGTTGCTTTGCAGAGCTTGGGATGGGAGCATTGGGTGGGCTCTTGCAAGTTTCTTGGAACCTGTTGGGAGCGTTGAGGGATAAGTTCGTTGTTTTAGGGAGACGATGAGTAGTGTGGTAGTGAGTGGCGCGGGGGTATGAGTGGTGGTCGTGGTGGTCGTGGTGGGAGGTGAGATCGTTATGGAGAAGAATTGAGTGTTTTTAATTGTTCTCAAAGGGCTTTCTGGATCTGGACATGTTCTCTTTTTGTTTCTGTTTTCTGTTTTTGATGCATCATACAGCGCTATTTCTGGAGGTCAGGGCGAGCATTTCCTTTTCTTGGTTGACATCACATTCCTAATCAATGCTTCGCTTCACTTGACATTGCTGTCTTCGACTTTATATACCCCTCCTCTGCTTGATGCTTGTCCTCTTGATTCCCTTTTCTTGGTCATGGTCCTATACCTCTGTTGATTTTCTCTGCGATGATATCCTGTTTAATATACCTTCTTCCCGGTAGTCTTCTTTCTTTTCTCTCTGTATTCTGTAGCGTAGTGTAGATCTTTCTCATGAATGTGTGTGTGACATTCCTAGTAGTGTTCCAGTAGTATAACATGATACATTGATGCGCCGTAGCGGTCGTAAAGCGGAGACAGATTACATCCAAACGACGAGACAAACATGAGTCGTGTAAAGCAGCTGGGGATATGAAGCCAAAGGTGCGAACAATGTCTATCACGTACATATATGCACACACCAAATCAATCTAAGCAAACCAAGTAAATCAAAGCGTGCAAGTATCATTCATCAACCCATTGCTCCGATAGTGAAGCAACCTAATCAAAATGCTGGGGCGTGGGTGGCTCATGTGTACGAGGGTCGACATCCTCCCCGGCTTCGTTCAACGGCCAGAACGTACTCTTGAACAAATTCTTGGGATCATATTTTTTCTTGACCTCGCACAACCTCTGCCAATTATCGCCGAAGGAAGCTTTGACGCGAGATGGGGCCTCATGACGACCAAGGAACTAAATCGAATATGTAAGATTTCCCTCTGGAATCAGAAAATAGGGAAGGCGAGAAGCATTTTCCCACAGCGGGGCAAAGGACGTAATGTGAGTACAAAGAAGAAAACTGACGTACACTAGGCAAGGGACCGCCGACATGCACAGGTTCAAGGGTCCCAGCAATCCACTGCAGAGATTTATGTGAGAAAGTGAGTGACTGGTCCCACGTTCGAAAGGAAGCAATGTACGAACCTCCTCAGCAGAGTCGATGCATCTATCATCATCCACATCCATCTCCCATTGATGAAGTGCTGCGATCGTAAATGCAGCTTCGCGCTGGGATTTGGGAATGCACGTGTCGTCATAATCTGCCATGGCGCCTCCGGCTAATTCAAATAACCAAGCTAGATGATAATGAATGATAAGACCGCTATATTATTGCAGTGGGGCTGATCACGTACTGCAACCAACAGGGGTTTCTGAGAAGCCTATGACAGTCTCGTTGATAATGTCATCGGGAAGCGATGATATCAACGCTGAGCGTATGAACCACTGCCTCCCAGCTGCTTGACGGAGCTGGTTAGTGACCAGTCAAGTACTGATACAAAAAGAAAACCATACCTTTTCCCCGCAATACCTGGGCGACACTGTCCTGCTGGTGCAAGAAACTCTTCTCGTCAACCTCATTCAACAGACACTTTCCCCCATCCCAGGATGAGATCGCTGCAAGGTATTCTTGTCCCTTTTCCCGAGACCCAACGTAACACATCTGCACTACGATCAAAGAATCTTTGCCAGCTGGACCAGCTGTCAAAAGAACATTGGCGTAAAGTTCACGCGGAGCACCCTTGACGCAGTCGCGGAAGTGCTTAATAAGAGAAGGGGCGGTGGCCTTATTGAACCGACTGGCCGAACATGGTTAGTATCTAGCTCGTCAAGCATAGTGTTGGGCTGGACATACTAGATCAAGTTACCAGCGAAAACGACAGGGACAGGGAATGCTTTAGCTTTGTAACGGGTTGCAATTCCAAGTGTGGTACCTGCACCTCGAAGTGCCCACCAGAGATCTAAAATCCAATTAATGACGCGGGTATTGTGCCGTAGAATAGGACGAGGGAATACCTGGATGATCCTTCTCGTTAACGACTACTATCCTTCCATCGGCCAGAACCATCTCGATCTCAACGAGGTTGTCCACGCTGAGACCATACAGCCGGCTGAGGAAGCCGAACCCTCCGAGAAGCATAACAGAAGCTCCAGTCGGGTGCGCCGCACTAGTGATGGCTGAGCCAAGGCACGGGGGACAAACGATAAAGGAACTCACAAGGGTATATGATACGGAATGCCAGGAAAACCATCCACAGAAGGTGCGAATGGGTGCTTCGCAGTGTAGGTATCAATTTCCTTCTGGCGCATACCAGAACCAAAAGTCACGAAAACATGAGGGTAGGGTGCCTCGACCTGAGAGAGCATATTCATTTGAGCGAGAGCGCCGGATGACTCTGTAAGAAGAGGATTTGAATTAGCTGTGCCCCATACATTGAGCATGGCATGCGGGTTGGAGAAGGACTGGACAGTGCTCGGGGGCGGGATAGACGGGAAGTTGGTCGGAGTGTCCAAATACCCAAAGGGGTCTGCGTTGGGCCTAGCGGCCGAGGAAGCGGGCTTGGGCGGATCTTGGGAAGGCATGTCATAGTCAAATGGTCCGGGGGACCGTGAGGTCGACGTTGCCCTAGTGGAAGGAGACGACATCGCGTTCATTGACGCAGTCTCAGAGCTAGCGGAGTCCACTGAGGGAAGTGAGACCCCGCCTCCTGAAGATGAAGCAGATAATGCTGGAGCTGGCGGGGGATCTACACGTCTTTTGACACTAGGCGGCGGGCCAGTTTCCAGCAACTCCGAAAGCAAGGGACCGCGTAAAAAACTTGCGACAGCTCTTGAAGCAGCATCATAATGCCTTAACTCAGCGTCTTCTTCCCTGCGGCGTTTGCCAGTACTGCTGGCATTATTCCCGACGGGTTTCTTCCCCTTACTGTTGGCAGCGGCGACGTCCTTAAGGCTCGTGAACGATCCATCCTCCTGAGGTGTTTCAATGTCGACCTCGACTAATTTACTGAGATCGAGGATGATGTCGCCGCCGATTGCCCAACCGCCAGTGCCATAACCACCAGCTTTGACGGAGAGCGAGATATTGTGCTTGTTGCAGAACAGAATGACCCTGATTTGATATTAGCGCACTCCCATTTCAGATTTGGACATCATAACACCGCTGATTCGGCAATGAGACACGTACTTGCTAACATCCTCGGCATCGAGGGGACAGACAGCTGCCTTGGCTGCTGTGATTACATTGCCGTTGAAGATGGTCGAGTAATCGAGGAAGCTACGAACAATGTATCAGTGTTGGGTGTAGTGCTCAGTTGTATGTGACGCACTTGGGATCGCTTCTGAGGTAGACGGGACCTCTGCAGGCAGCGCCGAGCTCTTGGTAGAGCTCGTTAGGAAGAGGGGTAACAACTATATCAAGGGGAAGTGCGAAAACCATTGAGGTGGATTTTAGACGAGAATTGTATGAGTATATATAAGTAAGTGGATACTTATGTAAATCACATTCGATCCACTTCCTGAATCAAACACAAATCTATTGTAAATCCTCGTGTGCGCCGTTCAAGTTCAGGAATCATGAAACACGGAAGTAAATCTTTTCAGCGCAATACGAGTGCACGACTGCTACCTCCTCCCCTGTGAGATCCCATCTTATCCAAAGTGGCTTTTGCAGCCCGGTGTAAGTGAAAACCGCCCTAACATACATTCCAGAAACACACTTCCGATTTCCTGTCAATGTAGCTCAGGCGCCCTGAGCTCCAACTCCGTGACATACACAAATACTCCCAGCCGTGTCCCCCCACTGTTGCTTCTCAAAATCAAATTTGGTTCCTCATTGTTCCTTCCCTCCTTACGCTTAAGCCAACCGAGATTCTGGGAGTGTAATTTTGCACACGGCGGCCGGTGTGGAAGAGTAATATACAGGAACCTCTATAAAGTGTATACCTCCGTAAGGGCCCGATTCATCTTCAAGTTGATTACATTTCCGTCTTGTCGTGAACTAAGCATAGCCGGGTGCTGAAGCTGACCCTGAGGCTAGTTGAATTAGTACCGTTAGTCTTGCCATTGTCCTTCAATTCAGAATAAGCAGCAACAACGGCAACCGCACGACCACTACCCAACCAGAGCCAAAGTAAGGTTTGTATTAATTTCAAAGTTTGCGTGAGCTCGACCCAGTGGATGAAGTGAGAGTCTATTGAATGAAACCGTAGCTCATTTCCGCCGGTTGGAGATAGTGATCAAACCAGTATCTCGTTTCTTGATGACCCGGAAGAAATCTACTAGAGCGAACCAGTAAAAAGGGACTAAAGCGGTGATGGCTGGGTTCTATTGCGGTAGAGAAGCCATTACGTCTCTCCATATGTCTCCTCGAGGCTTGGGAAGGAAGACATTGATAACCGATATTGATTTCAGCGATGCTGTAGATGAGTAGCGATTGAGTTTTGTTATACAATCGATGAACTGCGCGCACCATACCTGTATGCGGAATTCTGTGCCAGGGGGATGGTAAAGAAGAATGAACCCAACCAGGTGAGATAATCTGCAGTTGCCTCAAGTGCACCTCGCCTCGCACGAATAAATCAAAGAAGCCTAGATAAAATTATGTACCCCCAAGTAGCAAGGCCTTACACAAGATACGACACCGTACGTGCATTCGACGGGAATAAACCGGTGTCAGAACCGAAATTCCCTACGCCCCGCATCCGAATATTTCGCAAATATGGATGGACGCTGCCACTCAGTCGGGTTGGGGTACTATCAGGACCATGTATTTCGTTTCCGGGTTTGTTGGACGGTGCTATGTCGTTGACTGCAGTCAACCATGAAAGCCTGACTCCGGTACATGGGAACCCAAGCGAAAGAATCCTAGATGCTTTCTATCCTTGGGTTGCTAGTGTCACAATTGAATGAAGGCAAACACAATTTCGGAGGATCAATCTCAGGACGGTTGATTGGAAGAATCCTCCTCCGAAAGGGATCCCGTGGGGCTAGCAATACAGAGGAACCTTCGGATGAGGACGGATTTGTCTTTATTGGATCTTTCGGGATCCTGACCCCAGCTCTTGCGGGCGCTTGTGTAGCCAACACAAACCCGGATCATCAGGGGCTGCGGTTCCCACTATTTTATATTAAGGGACTTTTGCAGTGCGAGTGCCAGTGTTTTGAGCGAATTTCCCCGACGACACTGCCAGCATACACGTCAAATTCGCGATGTCGAGGCTCCCGTGGCAGAGTCGGTTTGGAATATAGTATCCTCTCGCTATTTCAGGTTCCTAGCTCAAGCGAATAGATCAAGCTGTTTCGTAACGAAATTCTGGACGTGGAGTGAATTAAGTTCTGACTAATTGCTCGCTGAGTTGCAAATACATTTTGACGTACCTCGAAGCTTGTCACTTCGGCTGTATGGGGTAGCCAGTAAGGACCCGTAATTTCGAAGTTCTTTCTGTGACATATATCATGTTCCTCGGCGCAACATATGCAGTCTTCAGTATAGTCGCTTCCCCCGTGATCTAGAGTGACATGATGGGAGAGAATGGCTAAAAAAACAGCCTTCTTGGGCGGTGCAAATTTCCTGGTATCTGGCTCTACTTGCCTGAACAGACTGTGGGTGCGTTGATAATTTGCCCAAGGCGGCATGCCTATTTGTGTTCAAAGATTTCTGGAGGGACGGGAATAGGCCTGAGGCCACGTTCGTTATTTCCAGGTCAGAAATACGCCCCAGGTATCTATATCAGGATGGATTCTAGCGCTCGGGAAAATCGGCGTACCGTTTCTGTGAGAGTTAGTTAATTTCTGCGATGAGTTTTCTTTACAAGGGTAGTACAATCTCGATCACGGAATACTTGCTGTGTCGATGAGATTAGGTGATACTATCGCGAGAAATTTTACATACATACAGCACCTCCTACAGTGATTACCGACAATCAGCGTACTATGCTACGGGTTGGTAGTTGCGCTCAAGGATTGAGACCCGTCATTTACGGCAGGATTTCCACTGATTGTCATCTTAGCAATCTGTCCATCAGCGTCTTCAATTTCAACCTGGATATCCTGCTCGGTGATGTTCTCTCCGACCTCCTCGCCTGCACTGCCCTCGCCGCCTTGTTCAACATCCAACTTCATGACTTCCACTAGCCATTGGGCACCTTGATCCCACCTGGCCATCTCTGCTTCTGCAAGCGGTGATCGCCCTGCTGCATTTTTGATATCGATGAGATCAACGCCTGGTCCGCCCGGGAACTGCACTAGCTTTTGTACAGCGAGGAGATGAGAGTTCAACGCCGCCCAATGTAAAGGGGTAGAACCCGAGGCGTTTTGTGTCGAAAGGAGTGATGGAGGAACGATGGGGAGCAGATAGTCAAGGACATCTATGAAGCATCTTACACAAATCAGGTTGAGCAAAACCAGGTACGAGAACTGGGAATAAAGTAAGCATCGCCTGTGCTCACCTTGATGACCATTTCCCGCAGCCATATGGAGGGCACTGTTGCCGTTATCATCTCGAAGTTCAGCGACTGCATCCTGCCCGAAGCGCTCGACGAATCGCTGGATATCTTCGAGATCGCCGTATCTACAAGAAAGGAGTAACTCGTCTTTTTCATCAGGCGTTGGCAAGACCATAGTTTGATTTTTTAAAGGTGATGAAGGAAGATGTGGGTGTAAGTGTGTAGATTTGGAGTATTTTCACATGGCTAAACCCTGACCAATCACGCCACCCACCAGCTCCCACATGGTTCGCTTGATTTGTAGTTGTTGTTTCCATGATTTACGTTATACGAACCATCACAATATGTTCCATGGTCCTTGTTGTTTCGCTCTTCTGGTCCCCAGAGTCATCATTTCATGTCGTGTGCTTACATTACAGAAATGATTCAGCGTTGAGGGTGCAACGGGGTTCCCGAGACAAATTCAAGTCTATCATGATTCCTCATCAATCGAAACAGATCTGACGCGGAGTTCTGACAGTGTGACCATGTGGATGTATAGTACATATCCTTAGATCTCTGCGTCGGTGCTCCATTCCATCCATCTGTGTCCAGTTGATATAATTAAACATTCGTCGTCACACCGGCATCCCCCACAGTCTCTTTCTCGCAGACCCCCTTTCTTATCTTTCCCCTCAGCGTCCTCTGTTCTTCCCTCTTATGCTATGTCCCATACATCTCCCGCGTCGTACCTGATATGGTCCATAATATCTTGTCTGGTGAGTTGCCCTAGTTCCGGTCCTCGACGACTAAGTTTACCGTCGTGTTGCAGCTAGGGATATTTCTCATTTTCCACCTCTGGTCGTTCGATCGGTTCAAGTGTCTAAAGTATGTGCCAGCTTCACCCCTAACGCCACAGCTGGGGATCGACCCTCCTCCTCAGATGGAACAGCGGTCCTTATTCCGGAGCTTTCAAGCGGGTCATGACAGTGAGTATAACATGAGCGTTGGACATCAAGCGCCCAAATTCATTGAATGCTCTTAGTATTCCTACCTCCTGAGCATACCGTTAATTGTGACGTATGCAATTGGGAATACGGTTATCAAGTACCGCGAGGGCTTTATGGAAGTCCCCTTCCTCGGAAGTGCGTGTCCTCATATATCTTCTTTTTCTCTGGCTCATGAGTAAACCAGTCGTCCCAAAACCCTTCACTTTCTGGAAACCTGCTGAACGACACAGTATCTTTCCTCTCACCCTTTGCTTTTCCATAGCATGGGGTCTAGAAATGTGCGCCACATGTTAGGCCGGACTTTTCAAAACACTGATGCAGTATCATCGTATAGGGTTACCCATTTGGAAGGTGGGTGAGAGCCCTCAGCTGAGCGGCTAACTACTAACGGATCGTTTCACCGGCTGTCTTTAACCAGAGTTGTGCTTCTGGCTGTTCCTTGTGAATTCAACATCGAGAACTCAGGATTGGTTCCGGACGCTCTACTTCAAGACTTGGGTTATTGGTTCGGTTGTGGCAGTGATATCTATGCCTCTAGTGACTATCTTTACCCGTGAGGACCCTTTGAAGGTATGCACCCATGTCACCCCTTGATGGCAAAACTCAACGTCTGGGCAGAGTGAGGCATACACATTCTTAATTGGAAGTCTTGGTAGTCTGTCGTTGACGTTCTGGTTCCTGCCTATTCTGTGAGTGCCCTGCAATACCTATCACCTGGCGCATCGGATTGACAGGGTCTCTAGGTACATGTTCCCAAACTTCTTGAAGAACCTGGTAAACTATTTTATATCGTCATGTTATCGCTGACTGACAGCGGCATCCAGAAATCAGAAGGAGTTGATATCGGAACTATCGTACGGTTAACCAAGTTCGAGGAGTTGAACGTAAGAAAATTCCCCAAAATTCTACTTTCACAGAGTTAAGATGATGATGATTTTCAGAGGATACGTGTGATCTTCCGTTTTCTGTTCTGTGTTCCTCTCCTCGTCCTTGGAATTGATGGTGTTCGGCCGCATGATCATCACATCAATGAGAGCATGTTCCTGACAGGTAAGTTCCATGAGCCTCTGGCAAATCCCGAAAGTTCATCAGCGGCTAACTCTCGATGATAGATCTACTCGCAGTTATGTCTGGATTCGGTGTTGCTGTCTCGTCTGGCATCACGCTTGTTGTACGTCTAATTGAGGTCTATCCTCTATTATCATTGCTATACTCACTGCCAAAATCAGATCTTCTTTCCTCGTTCGATTGAAGGCGAAATTGCTGCCAAGGATGCTGAAAGGGAGCGGAAGCGGTCTCGTACAGGCCGCTCTACATTTGGCTTGGAATCCCGCCCCAGCCGCATGAATACCTATATGTCCGAAACCTATTCATTCTCTCAAAAACCGCCATCTATTGGTTACGGCCGTGATAAATCACATTCTGGTCATGCACAAACCGCCCATTACCTCACTTCATCACCAAAAGAAAATTTCCACACAATCATCCAGGATACTCCGTTGTTCGATGATGACTCACAGCAGGAACACGATGGGAAATCACTGGAGGGACCTTGGAAAGATGAAGAGAGGGATGTTGCTCCACCCCTACGTCCCATGCGGCCAAATAGGAAACGTGGGACTGACGTTGAGCTTGGTGGTTTTGACTCGCTGACAGAGACAAATCTATCAGTCCACAACCTGCGAGTGTCAAATGTAAATCCATTAGTCCACGGTTTCACTTCGCCCATCAGTAAGCCCTCGTTCAACCAAGTTGTGGAAGACAATTATGTTGACTTCCTGGTTGTAGACCTCGGATATGGCACTGAACCAGAAACGTATAACATGCCAAGATATACCTTCAAGAAATAACGAACCCATTGCTGTTGGCTGGAACACCGGCGGATTACTCCCGCCCCATTGATGCCTTTGTTTATCATTATCTAATCACATATATATCCACATTCATTTCCCCGTGTTTTTCGACTCTTGTCCGTAACACGATTGTACAGTACGCATGATTCACAGAATTCGAAACCTGTTTTGAACATGAAACCCAGGACTTGACGTAAGGTTATGGCACATGTGCTGGAGCCCGGACCAAATTCCCCGTTGTTTCTCTCGTCTTCTCCGGTCACATCTGCTTGCCCTCATCCCTTGGCTCTACGTTATGGGGTATCCGGCTCATGAAATCTATGGCAACTCTCCGCATTCGTACAGACGTCTGAAAGGCATGCTTCGTCACAAGGCACAGTCACCCGAGTCGCGCGATTCATCTGCCAGTGTTTCGGTGTACGTGCGTAGCAGCATTGTATATATTGCCCGAGACCCTCCCCGATCATATGTCAGAAAAATAGAGTCTTCCTGAGGTGTATCTAGCGCACAGAATGAGATCGACAAGTTGAAGGATGTCAGAACTTGGCAGCAGCCGACGCGCGAGTCCTCAGAAGTTTCTTGACATTAGATTCCCACCGGACCGCTCTGGTTCTCGAGCGCACGAATGACTAGACCACCTGGTCTCATCTACTCTGAGCTGTGACTCTTCTTTGGCTTCTTACAATAGTGGTCTCCACACGCTACGGGAAAACCTCTGGGGGATATATTACGTATAAAACAAACCACTGAATCTCTTCTCTCAAGTTCCGCTTGGGGAAACCGCTTACTTGGGGTAACCGCTTTGACGCTCTGAAAGTCGAAACCGGCAATCAGATGACGCCCGACATTCCGACAGGAGCCATATGGCCGCGCATCAAGACTCTCATCCTAGTCGGCCTCGCTTGTGTACTACTTACAGCTTCAGGAGCTGAAGCAGCTACTGTTTCAGCGACGGCCGCCCAAACCTTCACTGGCATAGGAGGATCAGGTGCATGGTGGCCGAACGATTTATGGCACTTCCCAGAAGCGACTCGACAGAATCTGTCCTCACTGCTATTCTCGCCGAGTGGTTTGGGACTTTCGAGCTACCGATATAACGTCGGTGCTGGTGGTGTAAATGTGTCAAATCCAACTAGGGCACCGCAAACGTTTTATGTTAGTCCGGGTGTATACAACTTTAGTGCCGATCCGCAGGGAGTGTATTTTTTGAATGAGGCGGCGAAGTGGGGCGTTCCTTCTATTACTGCGTTTGCGAATAGTGCGCCACCAAGGTTGACTTCGGGAGGTGCGAGTTGTAATGGACAGTTTGTGACTGGTGGGTGGCTGGTAATCTTTTGAATTGAGAGAGATAGTGTTTATTGTGTTGATACAGGAAACGGGAATGCCTATGGAACGTTCTTGTCCGATGTTGTAGCCCATTTCCGATCGTCAGGGATCAACATTAGTCTCATCTCCCCGATGAATGAGCCCGACAGTACTTTCGGTCCTTCTCCCTGCGGACAAGAGGGAATGCAGGTCATGCCAAGCCAGTAGGTTGCCTTCAATATGACCTTGTGGTAGTACATTATTGACCTCCTTGGGTAGGCGTGCCGAGGTTGTCAATGGTCTATGGAATGCACTCAACGCAAAGGGCTTGGCTTCTAGTGTTGGCATTCTCGCAGACGAGTCGTCCTCTCTCGGCAATGCTGGAAACGAGTACTCGGCTTGGCTGCCTCAAGTTGTGGACAAAGTCGCAGCGTTGGTTCACCACACCTATGATTTCCCAAGCGATACGAGCTATACCAGTTATGTCACCAATACCAACAAACAATTTCCTGGAAAGACGACCTGGATGTCGGTATGTAAAGGTTGACTCGAGCAACTTGTGTAGTTCTGATATATGATTAGGAAATTTGCTGTTCCCTTGGGAATGCAGATGGAACTGGGAAGGGCTGGTCTCAAGGGTACGATCCTACGTACGTAGCAGCCGAACTTTGTACTTTGGGTAAAAGGGTTTGACACGTCCAAAGTATCAAGAATGCTCTCATGTTTTCGAGTCTTGTGTTCCAAAGTCTCGTCCTAGTCGGCGAGCCTCATTATGATGTAAGTGATTGTTATACAGTTTACATATAGCTCAGGGGATCAAGTACTGATCTCTCTTGTCTTCAGTTTTGGACACTTGTCTCCAATGGTCCGTACTCTCCCGGTTAACTAAAATTATCGGTCCTGATAAAGTTGATGATTTGGATCAGGGTTGGGATGTACCCCGTTGAACAATCCATCTTGTGCAAGTACCGCGAATTCGAACGGCTGGAACGTGAGCACATCTTTAGACTATGGCACGATTGTTTCAAACATTCACCAGGATGGCTTGATCTACTATGATGGCAATTATGCTCAGAATGGGAACTTCCAGCTTTGTATGTTTCCTCAAATTACGAAGCAGATACATCTTCTTGACCTCTGATGGTTGTATAGATATCAAGAAGCAATTTTGGACGTACAAACATTTTGGTAATTTCGTCAAGCGTGAGTTGACAGTTTGACTTATTGCATCGAAGTCCAATCTCATTCACCGCCTTAGCCGGATCTCAAAGACGTGCTATCACGGGTTCAGATGCAACAAAGTTCATGATGGCAGTGACGGACTCGTCCAATTTCTACGTTATCGCCATGAACCCCAACACGACTGATTCCACGTTGACACTTACGTTCCCGGAGAACGTCTGTGCAACCGAAGCTCATCGCACCTCGGCTTCAGAGGATTTTGCTACCATCGCCGTTGCTACCCACAGTGGAAGTTCTTGGTTGTTGCCATTGAAGGGGACCAGTCTGAATACGTATATATTTGCAAGGAGGTCTTGTTGATCATCAATGGTCAATCGCTCTCGCTGATCAATTGTATGATATCGAATATGAATTGTTGCTTGTACACGAAGGATCATCGGAAAGGCGGCTTAAATAGTTCTCAGGGATACCATGCTACCCGGTCGCATTCATTCATGCTGTCGGGATCGTTGGTCATTAATCAGTTCAAAGTAGTGGCTATACGTACACCAATGATAGTTAGATCGTCGCTAATACAACTTGGAGAAGCCGCAAATCAGTGTGGGAAATCACGACAATGGAAACTTGCTCCTGTCCTGCTACCTTCTCTATTTACGTCTCCACTCGTTCAGGTGCCTGGCCTTCCACGATTTTCCAGTCTCCGACCTAGCTTGACAACAAATGTGGTGTGTCCACTCTGGGCTTCACCTGCAGGACCTTCGTGCTGACACGATCGCGGAAAAACATCCAGCAAGCACATTCTAAATGCGCAAGTCTCCATTCGGGCTCCATGCTGCAAACAGTGGTATGATTGTCCAGAATGCCACGCGGAGGCACAAACACATCCTTTAGCGAAGACGACTGAAATGGCGTTCATCTGTAAGAAATGTAAGAAGGCATTCAGGAAGGATATGTCAGTGTATGAAGAGAGTGACGAGTATTGTCCACACTGCGATAATCATTACGTGCGTCTTCTATCTATCCTATGCACTCATCTTGCAGATGATTTTGACATCAGGTGATTGAAGCCAAGACGCCTCAGGCTATCGTGGGCGTGGAGGGCGAAGACGCGAGAGTGGATAATAGGTGTGTCATGATGGTATTGCCAGGGAGATCTTGCTGATGATTGCCCTGAAATCATTTACTAGGATGTTCAAGGATGATCGTCAGAAGCAGACGAAAAACCGGTCATTGTTCACAATAGACTCTGAATCTCTGACTGATAGGATAGGATGATGTCCGTACTACGTACGTCTGAAGAAAGGTGTATAATGCGCAAATCACATATTCCTAATGCCTTCGGCCCAGCAAGATAATCCCCTTGCTGCGTTGTATCACAAGATCTGGAGCTTTCTGGGACCCGACAAATATGACGGTGAAGCCTCTTGAAGCCATATTCTGGCATTGTGCAACGACAAATGATGTTCTTATTTTTATTCGAATATGATAAAAGACATCCTTCTTAGCTCAGTTGGTAGAGCGCGTCACTAGTAATGACGAGGTCAGTCGTTCAAGTCGGCTAGAAGGAAATATTCAAGTTTTTTCATCCCAACTCTACAACGTTTGTTTGAACCAACTTGTTGTGCCGGCGGTTCCTTGCTAACGATGAACTTTGAGAATATCACTCCTTTGGTCCAATCCTCAGCATTAGATCACCACGTCTTAGCAGTAGTGAGTTTGCTTGTAGCGGTATAGAAATCGAGAATTCATCATCATCCTCAGCATTAGAATCTTAGATGTGTCTATATCACGTGACTGCGTTCTGCCGTTCAGCCAAATCTGGTTTGTACCAATTCCACTATTTTACCATGTCATTCATAGAGGCGCCGTACTATTCGTTGGAGCCGACTACGGGTATTCATTGGACCCCCGCTCAAGAAAAGTCTGTTGCCCTAGACTTCCCCCTCGACTTGAAACAGGAATCCCCCGCCCAATTTATAACACGAACTTATCTCCAATTTCTGTGGTTGCCCCAAGTGAATATGCTCGCTTTGTGTCATCTCAAATCTCTCTGATATATCTCGTAGTCCCTTTTGCCTCTTCAGCTATTTGTACCGTCCATACACCGCGTAGCTGCCTTGCCGTCCTCTAGCCATCCCCCACACCCTCTACACTTACTCTTGGACTCCCTACTTCAGACGACCCGCGCTATAGCCAACAAGTATCATGTAGAGCTAGTGCAAATCCTTCAAGACGGAGGGGGTGCTGGAGAATTGGAGGAGACCATGATGTGGTATGCCCTACATCACGAGAAAAGTGAGTCCAAAGGCGAGCCTTGGACGGAAGAGAAATGGAGGCAAGACTGGTTGGAGCGTTTAGAGAGGCGCGAGTATGTTTGTGCCAGTACATGGTTCTGCACAAGTTCTAACGTTCTGATAGAATTCAAATCCAAATTCTGCTCTACATGATCAAACTATCTCTCCCTGGCCCGGCTCCCACTTCTATTCAGCCTGGGAAACGGAAGCGCTCCCGGAAAGAGGCTGATCCGTTGCCACCTACACCCGAAGAGCGTTTAGAAAGCTTCATGGATAAGCTGTCCATACTACAACTGACGGGTCACTTGGAAGTATCTAACTCACGACCGAATCACAATGAGAGGGACTGGGCACAGATATTCTGTGAGGATGTTGTTGAGCGAACGTGAGCTTTTCGCGCGTCCCTACATGCCGTCTTACTCATGGGGGAATAGCTTCAAGGCTCAATTACCAGATCTATGCTCCCTCCTGAGGTCGAAGGTCTTCCCAGATTCCCCCTTCTCCGACACTGATACGGCTACTGCGTCGCGGTCTCCTTCTCCTGAAATTAAAGACGTCCAAACCGAATCTAGGGAATACTCTCCAGCCCCTCCAGCTGCCCTTGTGCCGTCAAAAGCCGAGTCACGCTCGCTTGCTCGTGCTCGTTCGCGTTCACTTTCCGTTTCGCTTGCCCAGGAGAGGGAAGAGCGCGAACGATCAGCCGGCGTCGGTCCCAGCAAGAAACGCCTGCTGAACCGGGAGGTCAGCATGTCGCGGGGGTTCAAGCCTAGACCCAAAGCAGCATCGAAAGCTGTTGACCTCGAGCCTCAGCCCACGGCTGGTGGCAAACTCAAACCTGAAAAGACCGAGATCATTCTCGTTGAAGACACACCTCAAAAACCACGCATCGCGAATCGAAAGGCATCCCAATCCCAATTTGACGTAAACCCATCATCCAATAGCCTTTTTGGCGTGCGGCAGAGTAGCCAGAGTCTATTCGATAGCGCTATCAACGATACTGATGATGATGACGCGTGGATGTTGGATAGTTCGCCTGATGTACTGCTTCTTCATCCTGGACGCAGAGCTGGGGATGGTTCTGAGGACGAGTACGAGGCAGTCACCTTCCGGACTCCGAGTAAGAAACCACGTCGGCGCGAGTAGAAGGCGGATCAATTAGTCATTGTATGCCCTAGGTACGTTCACACCATTGTACCTCCTGGCATGTCAATCTAATAAGGAAATCAAGTAGCGATATCTCGAGTGATCCCAGCTATATAGGAAGCATTAAGTGGCGCTTTGGGTGGCTGTAGGAGTACGGCTCTGTCGATCACCCAATGACCGCCTTTCAAACCAAGGAGAAACGTAATTCGTCCGGCTGGAGTGAGACGTTTGGATGGCTATAAAGCTCCCTAGCCCTGGTTGCTCCTTAAACACCAACACCACTCCCATCTTATGATCTCTCCATTATATACACTGGCCCTCGTCGTATCTGGTGTAGTTTGGCTACAGATGTCGAAGAGGGCGGCATCACGGAGGCATAGACTACCTCATCCTCCTGGACCTAAAGGTTTCCCTCTGATTGGAAACCTTCTCGATCTCCCCTTGAAATATGCGTGGCTGGTATATGATGACTGGTTCAAAATATACGGTCCGTAATTCATCTTCTTTTCTATCATAAATCTGTATGTTTATGTAATAACAGGCGACATGGTTTACTTTGAGATCTTCGGAAAATCCTTCCTAATTCTGGGGTCCCCTGAACGCGCACAAGACTTATTCGAAAAACGATCGGCGATATACTCAGATCGCCCTGAATTCGTTATGTTAAATGAGTTGTCAGTATTCATTGATTCTCAGTTGCGCCTACTGAACCGACTATGTGATCTATAGGATGGGCTGGGACTTCAATTTCGCGTTAATGCGCTACGGACCTTGGTGGCGCCGTAACCGTCGCATGTTTCATCAATACTTCAACATAAACGAAGTTTACAAGTACGATGATATCCAGAGAGCTGAAACCCATGCCTTTCTGCGACGGTTGTTGGATAATCCAGAGGATTTTATGCATCATATCCGACAGTGTGTTCCTTCCGTTCTAGTCCTATTCTATGCGTTCAAACGTGTCCCAATCAGTCTCATTGGAGCGATCGTACTGAAAATCACTTATGGGATCTCCGTTCAGGAAAAAAACGATCCTTATATTCATAATACTGAGGAGGCGTTTATTGGTGCTACCGAAGCCGGTGTTCCAGGGAGATTTCTTGTAGAACTCATTCCTGTCATGAAGAAGATTCCTAGGTGGTTCCCTGGTACCGGATGGAAGAGCTGGGCAGCGCACTACCACAATCTTAATCAGCGTGTAACAGATATGCCCTTCGAGTACGTACGCGAAACCTTGGTGAGTATACTCGACCTTACATTTGTTCTCTATGCATAATGGTTGACAATCCTTGCAGGAGAAAGGCACTGCGGCGCCTCCCAGTGTCGCAGCTAGTCTGATTGAGAGGTTGCCTGCAGAAAATGCGCCAAATTGGGCAGAGGAAGAAAAAATTGCAAAGAATACGGCAGCCGTGGCCTACTCTAGTACGTCACTTTTCATATTCGCTCTACCCAAACTCAACTAGTAGTTGTAGACGCATCCGATACTGTGAGTCGATCAAAATATTAGGAAATGAGCCACACCTTAACGTGTTTACAGACTGTCTCTACCATCCAGACTTTCTTCCTCGCAATGTGTCTTCATCCAGAAGTACAGAATAAAGCGCATGAGGAGCTGGATCGCGTTATCGGAAATCGTTTACCTGGGTTCGACGACCGCGACTCCTTACCCTACGTTCACGCAGTGATCAAGGAATGTATGCGATGGCAACCCGTCGCTCCTCTTAGTGAGCACCTTGGTTCGTGGCTGAGAGCGTCAACTTATTTAGCTGTTGCCATAGTTCCACATACGAGCTCGGAAGACGACGAATACAATGGTTATTTTATCCCAAAAGGCACAATGGTGATAGGAAGTGTATGGTAAGCTACACCACGATAGGCTCCCTTATCTTTCGCTGAAAATCAACTCAGGTCGATGTTACATGACCCACAAACCTACGTCGAACCACATCAATTCATGCCAGAACGTTTCTTGAAGGATGGGGAAATGAACCCTAACGTCCGGGACCCAGAGCTCGCATTCGGTTTCGGCCGACGTGCATGTGCAGGGCGATATCTGAGCAATCATTCCCTGTTCATTATTATTGCCTCAGTCCTCGCAACATTCGATATCATGCCCCCTCTGACAGAGGATGGGAAACCAGCGGAGATGAAAGTGAGATATTCGAGTGGGCTTCTTTCGTAAGTGTCTGATTCAGGGCTTGTGTTTTCAATAACCTTGACAAATTTTGACAGGTATCCTGAGCCATTTGAGGCGAGAATTGTACCTCGGTCGGATAGGGTGGAAACAGTGCTAGGAAGTCCTGAAGTGGCAGAATAGAAATTAGTCAATTAATAACCTATCCGAAGTTCTCTGATAAGAGGGCGCGCCCTGTTCAGAATATAACTCACCACTCCTGTGCCTGAAGAAAAAGAAAGCTCTTCATGCCCGGTTCCCCCTAGCCGGATTGAACGACTGACCTCATCATACCTGTGAAGTACAAGTGATGCGCTCTACCACTGAGCTAAGAGGGACTTGATCCCGATGCCTGAATACACGCTCCTGTGCGTCCGTTGTCTGGGGATCTATGCCGGTACAATGAAATATCTATTGACGTTTAGCTGTGGAACATTGACGCCAGAAACTGGGACCTAAGTATGACCACCAATTCCCTCTATCCTACCCGTTGGTCACAATCCCCTGGTCCCCTTGTTCAAGCGCCAGAATTTTCAATTATTGGTGTGTTCGAGGTAATAGTGATCTTCATATATTATCAGCAGACCATTCATACACGCGGAGTCGAAATTACAACACCCACTCCGGAGGCTTGAGAGTGTCTTTTTCTGGGACTGATATTTCTACGTTCAAGGTCAACTGGAGCTTCCTCTTCTGGGGCCGAAGGGCGTGAATTGAGACTAGAGTTCAATAAAATGTGTTGTGAGACTTCCAGTAGTTGTTCAGCCTCTTGAGACCCACCAAGCAAGCATAGAGTTGGCATACACTGTCCATTGTCAATGACCTATACCCAATCCACTCGACGAGAGACTGCTGAATACTCACAGTTTCCAACTATGTCATAAAGCGAGATAGAGTATAGAGTGAAGGAATCGGGGTGCACATTAAGCTATAGAATATCTTCAGCTGCTTGTCTTCTGCGGTGGGGGACGACGACTGACCAACACTAGGACCACGATATCTGCTAAGCTGACCATGTATCATATCTTGTCAGCACACGACAAGTTTCACTCGGATAATCAAGAATAACGAGGTACCTGATCAGGAGTCCCACGTTCACTATATAGGATACAATGTTTTTGACAAATCTCCTTATGGACCTGCTTGGCTGCATGAGGACACCGGATGGTAGTAATATTAGTGTAATGGGTCACCTGCTGCGCATCGGAGCCTGATTTTTCGTCAAGGCCACGAGTGAAATCGTGATGCTCCAGTCAACCGCAAAAGTGCAGCCGAATGCCCCCATTGTCAGGTCCTGGAAGACACTCAGAGGCAATCGAGCAAGGTTAAATTTACCAAGTACGTACATCTGCCATGTCTAAGTCATGGTAGTGTCGTGCCATAATTCTTGAAGGGGGCTGTCACAAAAAGTTTAATCCAAAGGAATCAAATGAACTCACGACAAGACGTATGCAGCTTATTTATGCTTCATGAGTATCCAATGTTCGTGAGTAACGAGGATGAGACGCACCCATCCCAATTCCTGGGGCGTTCTAATTAGACTATGTATAGATAAGAATATAATGACCAACCGAATCCTGCCATGGATGCAATTAACTAGAACCTAGGGTCAGATTTCTGAATCAGGGAATACCTTCGGAACCCACTAGCAGCACGGGAAACAAAAAGGCTCGCCGAAGCACTGAATCTATTCAGCCCTTATCAATTCATAGAGAAGAAGCTCACAAAGCCAAATCTTGTGGATGTAGAAAATATGCGTGAGAAGAGCGAGACAGGTCTGACATTGTATCAGCGGGATTGTTATGGATACATAAGGACAAATACTTACAGTGAATACCAGGACAACCTTCCAAACAATCCAGGGTCAATGTTGTCCGTAATTACCTAAAAAGGTGGCTTACTCGCACACTCCTGGTTTACTCTGAGCATCATAGATCAAGAATCAAGGCATGGACCAGCTCACCAAGTTGGTTGCCCGATAGCAGATATATCACCCCAATTCTTGATTGTTGTCAGGTAGGATCCTCGAATGCCAAGAGTGAATTTTGTGAGTGTCAGCGCCCTGGTCGAGTTAAGCCATCATTCATTTCCCGGAAGCAGGAGGACTCCTCACCATGTACTCAAGACCTGGAAGGACAATTAACAGCCTATACGGTGAATGATCAAACTGCCATTAACTCACCGTAAGTTTAAGCATAGCGTGATCATCCGGAAACCTCGAACAATATGTCCAGCATTGTAATGTGAATGCTCCGAATAGTCTGTAACAAAGTCAGTCAGCAGAGAACGCCACCACACCTGGACACCCACAGACCCTGCGGAGATAATTGCTGAGGTGAAAACAGCGCCGAGAACCGGCTCGATGATATCCATAGGAGATAAAGCAGACATGGACGGTAAAGTGTCGTGTACAAGGGGACTGCGGCGTGTGGATGGAGTACCTGCGGTTCTTTATCAATCATAACAGACAACTGCCGCCCATCACTCACAAGCCTCATCGAATACGTAACAGAACTAATGGTGACCA
>QFDT01010410.1:0-12387 GCA_003315915.1 Macrolepiota dolichaula | reverse complement strand
TTTTTAGATGTAATAGAGAATACACTAGATAATAATGTAGCAAAAGCTAACATGTTTTGGAAAACAAATATTGTTGTCATTTTTTATTTAGTTAATAAACCTAGCTTTATGTCTATTAATCTTATTTGTTTTTATAGGACGCAGCAAGGCTGCTACTATTGTTGGCGGTTGTTGTGACCCAATTGTAGCGAAGCTACGCCGGAGGCGACGCTTCGCTACAATTGTTGGTATTGCCTCAGGCAAGAAGCCTAGCCTTGGCGGCCCCACGTCTAGGACGCGTTCGCTACTTCTAGTACGCCGACGTAGGACGCTAGCAACTACTAGCCAACTACCACAACAGCGGGAGGCAAACTGCAGCTTGGCGGGCAAGAAGCAGAATTGTAGGACGCGTTCGCGTACTAGCTTCGCGCTCACACAATTGTAGCGAAGCGTCGCCTCCGGCGTCCTACAACAATTGTAGTTGCTACGCAACTAGTGGGGGCGCGTCCTACAACTAACAAATAAAAAGATTAAATTAATATAAGCTAGCCACATTTAGTGGATGCCTACAAAACAAAAATTAAAGTCATCATTTATAGCTGCAAAGTCCTATCTTTATGTGGCAAATCAGCTATGACTTAATAGACGCATTTTATGCAAAAACTAACTATTAGTATAGTTAATCAAATAACAGGCAAAAACAAAAAAAACAAAATAATCTGTTTGCAGCAGTAACCTTCGGTTATTGGCTTTGTGAGACGGCAGCTACCCTTAGGGTACGCTGCCAACAACTTATTGCCTTTGGCAAATAAAAATCCGCCAACAACCGCCAACAACTTATGAAGCAGCCTTGCGTTCGCAATAAAACAAGAGCCAACAATAAAAAAGCCAACAGCCAAAAGGTTTTGCCTCCAGCAGCCTTTGGCTGCTGGAGGCAAGAAGCCCTTTTATGATGCTGCCAGAGGACTTATTTTTGCAATAAAAACAGCTACTTGCCATTGGCAACTAGTGGGGCCCAACTACTAGGCTACGGCCCCACGGATCACTAGTTGTGAGACGCCTTCGGCTACTAACAAGCGGCGTCCTACACCGAAGGCAGGCAGGCGGCTAGAAATTAATTCAAATTTAATTAACTTTAAAGCCTAAAATTTAGTAGGTTTAACCTTGAATTAGTGACCTTAAACTTTTTTTGCTTGTGGGTTGTGAGACGGTAGTACGCCTACGGCAACTTCCAATTGCCTAAGGCAAGAAGCCGTCTAGTAGCGTTGGCAACTACGGCTAGGACGCGTTGTTGCTAGCAACAACGTACCACAACCAATCCAATATTTTTTAAATTATTTATAGCTGCTATAAGCCTAAACAGAAGCAGCTACTATTAATTAGTAATATCTTTATCAAAACTATATAAACATAAGGCAGGATGATTTAAACATTCTATGGGTTTATCTATAAAAAAAACAAATTGCCGACGTAGTAGTTGCCTAGTAGTTGCCATCTAGTACGACGTCGGCGGGCCTCACTACTACGTCGGCTACAAAAAACAATTGCCTCCGGCTACAAACAAAAATTATAATTTCTAGACTTTTCAATTTTCATTATATGATGAGTGTGTAATACGGTATGGTTAACATCGTCACTTTTAATCCTCTGATATTTATTTTTCAGAAACACAAAATTCTCACCACTCAAAAAAGTCATTTCTCCAATTAAAATATAAAAACTGAACGGAGAACAAAAAAACGTCTTTTCTATCTACTCCTGTTTATTTCTAGCCAAAGGCAATAGGGGGGTAAAATATAGGCAATTAAAATCTGCGATAGCCTAAGGCAGGAGGCCTTTCTAGCACCCAGTCTAGCTTAGCGTAGGCAGGCAGTTGTGTCTTTGCGGCGGTAGGCTTAGCCTACCAACCAACAGTCGAAAAGCTATTTAAATCTATATTTAGGCTGTAGCCCTATTGCCTCCTTTGGAGGCAAGGGCTAAGATTGCTATAAAAATTATTTTGCCTTTGTTGTTATAGGACGCCTTCTGCAACTAGTAGCCTACGGCAACTAGGCGTAGCCTAGTAGCAGTAGTTGCCTAGTAGTTGCTACGCTACTAGTCGGCGTCTCATTACTAGCTTCGCTAGGAAGTTGCCGAAGGCTACGTACTAGTGGGGCCGGTGCAAGGCTGCTACCGCAATCGCCTACTGCTGCAGCTGCTGCAGCCTTTTTTGCTGTAGCCAAGGCTAGCAGTTGTTGCAGCGGTAGGCTTAGCCTACCAACCAACAGCAGCCGCAGCAATTGCCAAATAAAGGCGAACTGCTAAAGGGTGTAGCGTATGCTAGGCTGCTAGTTTTTTTTACTTAATTTAGTAATATATAATCTTATTACTTGTTGGAATGTAAATGAAGGTAAAATATATTTTGAGAAAACAAAGATTATAGAGAATAAAACAGCAAATGCAAATACTAATTGATTAAAGAAATAAAATGGTATTAGTTGTGGCATTATATTTATAATATAAAAATATTTTATAGGTTCTAATTTTATTTGCCTCCTTGTTACAGAGTTACCAAGCCAAAGGCTGCTGCACCCTGCCTAGCTTATGAAGCGGCGAAGCCGTCTCACTAGTTGTTGCTACGCGTCCTACGTCGGCAGGCAGTTGTGACCGCTTCGCTAACAAGTAGCCTTCTTATTTAAGAATAAAAAAAGGCTTGGCTTCGGCTTTATGAGAAAAGCTGCCTTATGAAGCTAGCCCCATAAGAAGGCTTGGCTTTGCCTAGCAACCGAAGGGTAGGAGGCAAGAACTATCTCTGCTTAGTGCCTAGCCCGGGTTGTGCGCTTCTTGCCTAGGCTAGAAGCATAGCCCTGCTGCCAAAAGAAATTCTTTTTGCAGTTCTTTGGCTAGAAAAGTGTAGTAGCCTCCGGCTACTAGGGAGCTGCCTGCCTAGCCTTAGTTGCCGAAGGCGTACGTACTACCCTTTCTTGGCGGAGCCTCCTCTGGCGGGTAGGGTGCAGCTTTGCTGCCAATGGCAACTGCTGTTTTGTTCTTTAAAAACAAAAGCTAGTTGCCGAAGGCGTACTACCAGAGCCAACCCGGGAATTGGCTTTTTATTGCCTTGCAATAAAACAAAGGCTAAGCTTATATAATATATATTTTATTATATTATTAATGAGATATTGAGGCTAAATTTTAGGCTGCTTCATAAACCCAATTTAGATTTGCGGCCTAGTTGCCGGAGGCGTACTACATTGGCAACTCCCATTGTACGTAGCCTCCGGCAACTAGGCAGGCAGTAGCCAATGGCAAGGTAGCTGTTGTGTAGCGAAGCTACAACCGCAGCCAAAGGCTAGGCTTACGCCTACCGCACCCAAAGGCAGCAAGCCGCTGCGGTTTTTTGGTTGTTGCTGCTTTGCGGCAATCTACAACCAAAAGCCAAAAGCCAACTGCAGCAGCTGCAGCCTGCCTTTTTTAGTAGGCTGCGCCTAGAAGCTAGCAATTCAAAATGCAGTTCTTTGGCTTAAGCTAACAACCCTTTTTATACGCTTAGTAGCTCGTAGGGCGTACTGCCATTGGCAGGCCAAACACCCATAGGGTGCAGTTGGCTTTTGTTGCTGCCGAAGGCAGCAAGCAGTTGGCAGCTGCTTTGCGGGAGCCAAGCCATCCAACAACCAACAAAGGCTACAGCAGTCCATTTTATGGCCTTGCCGCCAGAGGCGGCTACAGTAGTATGTACGCCTTCGGCAACTACTACGTAGCCTTAGGCTAATTTTGTTTGTTTTTGTTTTTTATTACGAGTAGCCAGGTTCGAACTGACAACCTCAACTTGGAAGGCAGAGATTATACCAATTTAACTATACTCGCTTTTACATTATACTAGCCCAGCCTTTTTAGCCTTTGGCTAGGGCAAATTTGGTTTAATTTTAACTGCAGCTTGGCCGGTTTATTTTGGCGTTGGCTCCAGCCTTCTAGTTTAGAAGGCGTACTAGAAGGCGGTTTGTGGCGGTTGTTGTTGCTGCAGCCTCCTTATGAAGCTGCTTCATAAGGCTGCAAGAGCCTTCCACCAACAACTTGCAGCCTTAGGTTGGCGAAGCCTACTGCGCTACAAGAGCCTACACCCTAGCGAAGCTACACCCTAAAAAGCCATCCGCCAACAACAATAAAAGCCAACAGCCAACTGCCTAATTGCCCTAAAAGGGCTATTAGGCTGGCAGGATATAATTTAATATAAATTATCAGATCTAGCGGAGCTACTAATACTTTATTATTATATTAGTGTGGCCTAGCCGCCGCAGGCTACCCCTTGCCATTGGCAACTGTCTAGCCTAGATTGTCAAAATTTACTTAAGGTAAAACAAAATAAACACTATCATTGAAACAATTACTTTCTACGAACAAAGAGACTTGAACTCTTACGGGTTTTCACCCACTCCTTCTTAAGAGGAACTTGTTTACCATTACAACATGTTCGCTTTTTAATTAAAAAAATTAGCTTAATTATTATCTCTTTTAATAATAATAACTTGCTTCATAAGCTGCAGCTTGCTTAATAGGCCTGCCGATTTAAAGAGTAGTAGCCCTTTTTTCCTTCGGTAGCTACGCTAGTACGCCGGAGGCGTCCTAGTACCAGAAGCCGTCTCACAGCTTCCTGCTTCGCGGGAACAAAGGCTGCTGCTAGTAGCATCTGAAGCGGCGAAGCCTACTTCCCGCGGCTGCTGCCAGAGGCAGGGCAAGTACTCCAGCCTTAGGGTGGTGTTGGCTTTTGGTTTTGCCTAAGGCAAAAAGCCAACCTTTCCGGGTGCAACTAGTAGGACGGCTTCGCCGCATCAGATGCGGCCCCACTATGGCTCACAACTCCTGCCGTATGGTAGCTTCGCTAGGCAGTGGCTAGTATGCAGTTATTAGAGTTAAGAAGGAATTGAACCTTGAGTGTTAGACTTTGCAGGTCTACTACAGAACCATCTGTACACTTAACCCTTATAGGTAGTAGCCGGAGGCTACGGCCCCATAAAATTTTTAGCCTTTGTGGAAGCGAACGCTAGATGTTGTAGCCTCCGGGTAGTAGGACGCCTCCGGCAACTAGCAGCGACTATTTTTCACAGTTAACCTTAGGTAATAGAGTAGCGCAGCTACTATTTTGTTGTAGCTTCGCTAGGACCCTACATCCTAATATTATAGCTCCAATAATTTGAACCTTTTTATTTTGGTAAAAAGGTTCATCTTGGCCCGGCAAATTAAAATCGAAAGCTGATTTAATAAATTCAAAAGTTGATTTTTGCTTTGCATAATCATCTGTAGGCATTTTATAATCCTTTCTACTTATTGGCTCTAAGTACTCAAGCTGCTGTAATTCGGGTACATTAGGTGGCGACACTAATTTAGGATTACTGATGTTACTTTGTAACCAATCTGATAAATAATATAAAATACTATCTTTAAAATCTGATAGCATATATAAATGAGTAATTACATCACCAGTAATTGAATATGTTAAAATAACAGCTGCACCTGTTATAAATGAAATAAATCTAAAAATTGTAAATAGTAACTTTACAATCTTAACTATAAATCCATAATATTTGTAGGATCTAATATAATCCTTAAGTGTATTAATTATTGAAGTGTATCTTTCAACTAATAAAGCCTTAATTGTAATATTGTTAGTTGTTCTTGCTTTCATATATATGACGAAGAGAGATAATCTATTATGTAGTCTTAGGGAGAATAGGGTTTTAAAATTAGACGAAAGTGTTAGCTTATAAAATATAATACAAACCAAACTTTTGACTCGCCTCTTTTAATGAATAAAATATTTTGTTTTAAATTAGTAGCATAGGCTACTAGGCGAAGTACACCACCATCATATAAATACCCAAAATGTTTAAAATGGAATCAAAAGTGTTTGGGCTGTGGCTTGGCTAACGCCATCCATAACTAAACTGCGACTTGATACAGCACCCCCTTCGTTAGTGGCTGAACAGATAGGGGGCATCAGTTGTTTCTCTGATGGATATATCTTTGTTATTGAATACTTTATATGGTAAATTAGGAAGGCTAGTAGCCTTAGGCTACGGCGTAGTACGCGAACGCAACTACAATAGAAGCTAGAAGGATGAATTTGTGAGACGCCTCCGGCTATTAATTGAAATTGTATCTGCTGAACAATTTGAAGTTATGACCAACTCATGGTGATCATTCTAAAATTAAAGAAAAAGATGTAGTAGCCTAGCTTTGCTAGGCAACTACTGAAATAATTCAATTAGTGGGGCCGTAGCCTTCGGCGGCCTCACTACCGCTGTGCTATCTATTTCTAGATATACTTAAAATAGGCAATTTAGGCTTATTAATTGTTGAAATATTTCTATTATTTGGAAATGGAATTCTAACATTATTTAACCTACTTGAATATGAAATAGTAGCTGCGCTAGATATTTTCTTGCTTTGCTGCCTTCGGCTGCGCTCACAACTACCCTTTCTAAAGCCAAAGATAGGGGGTAGTAACTTTGTTACTAGATCTGCTTTGCGGCTGCCTATTCGAAAATTTTCTATCCTGTTTCTTAAAAACAATTGAACATTCTTTTATTACTTAATAGTATATAGAAGCCATCTTTTTTAAGATAATTATACACTTTCACAAAACTATCTATATTTTCAGTTAAATAAAGCATAAAAAGAAGATTTATAATTTTTATACAAATTAATACTATAAATAAGAAAACAATTGCATAAGGGCTATATTTAGCAAAATTGTCAAATATATAATTTATTTTTATTTCCTTGCTATTAAATTCATCTTTATTTTTTATAAAAAAACTTAATAACTTTAAAATAAAGATTTTTAATTTAGGATATAAACAATACTCTTAAGAATATAAATAATATACTGAACATTAAACCTAACTCTACATAATTAAAAATATATAAATTTCCTAAAATAGAAACTAAAGGTATTTCAAAATCTGAAAGTGGACTGTTTATGGCCAATAAATCCACCACCTATATAACGTAGGTGAATCTGGAGTTTGATCTCCATCATCTTTTGATGAAGCATCTGATTCTTCCTCGATTTTTTCTAACTCTTCTAGACTTCTGTTATTTTTAGATATATTTTTTATAATTTCAATAGAGCTTCCTGCTGCTAAAATTACTCCACCTCCAGCTGCCATTGCACTAGCAATCATTACTTTTGGACCTTTTGACGCTGTCAATTCCATTGCTTTGATTGCACTACTTCCACCTATAGTAACATAGTTACATTAGGAACTTGTTCCTTTGCAGTATCAATAGCTTTATCTGTCACATCCAGAATTTTATTTCCTAAAGTCTCAATTTTAGCCACAGCGTTTTCTACGTACATCCGAAGCTCTATTCACAGCATTAATGCCTTTCTAAAGAAGATCAGAAGCTTGCCCGCTGGATTCTGTGGTAGTAGCGTAGCAACTACTAGATGAAACATCATTATCTGCTGACTTCCCTTTATCTTTCTTATCTGGATTAACATCTTTACTTTCTTCAATATCTGAATCTTCAATATCACTTCCATCACAATATATTGTGTATAGTATAGGAATATTAAATAAATGTAAACCAAAAGCAATTAATGCTGCAATAATTATATAGTACACCAATTTTGTTTATTAATTTAATTATAGAAAGTTTATAACTACTATTAATAAAAAAAGAAACTGTAAAGACTAAAATGAAAGAATAAATTTTAGGAATATTCAAACAACCCGCAAATATAGATAAGATAATAATTAAGAAAATTTGTGTAATTAGACTACAGAAAAACTTAACTTGATTATTTAATGTTATGTAAACCAATTTTATTAGTTTTATAATAATATTTGTTATCATATTGTTTTAGATAGTATTTTATACTGTTTAAGATTAAATATTTTAATTATGACTTTAGAAGTCTCACTTAAGTGTCCAATATACATGGGTAACTCCAATAAAAAATGAGTAAAATCAGATTTAGTGAGGAACCTCCGGCAGTCTTTCGCCTGTTTGTTGCGTAAGACTTGTAAGTAAAAATCTAAATCGCTATGGAAGGATGTACACTAGCCAGGGCTTTTTTCCCTGGAGTGCCGGTCAATATGAAAAGAAATTAAGGAACATTATGCTTTAGTTCAGCAATATTTCACTAAGTAGAAGTCTAGTACTGCGTAGACTTGAGCTCACTTAGCTAAATTAATTCTTGCTTTATAACTCCTAAGAATATTCTAGTCCAGAACCCCTCGATCCCAAACTCCCTTCTCACCTTCATTAAATTCATTTCGTATATTCATATTATGTATATGGTTAATCTTATTCCACTATTTTAATGTATGTGTAACAGTTAATGGAATAAGATAGCACTAAGCGGACCCCAATCTTCAAGCGAAGAGAATCTGCTTAAGGACCAATTCAATGAGGGATTAGCACAAAGATCTTGGCTGAGATAATGAATCTCCCTCTAAGTTTAAGATCTCCATAAGCTTTAAGATTAGATGTGAACTTAAAGTCATTGTTATTGCCTTTGGCTAGAAGTAAATCTTCGTTTGTAGCCAAAGCCTAGTATATATTAGAATTAACTCTAACTGCCTTTTATTGGCGTTATAAGAAGGCTAGACAGGACCCGTAAGCGATGCTGCCTAAAAAGATAGTTTTTATTAACCTAAGACTATACAACTTAGGGAGAAACTTCAGAACAAGGCAAACATAAACTAGACCAACTAGTTACATAAACCTATATTAAGCCAACACTTTGTTGTTTTGTTCCTAGCGAAGCTACTATTTTAACATCCATATTAATAAGATAACAAATCAGAAGTTATTGTTCTCTATTAAAGCATAACCCAAAAACAAAACAAAAATCAAAGGTCATTCTCCCCTCCGATGTTATATAGATAATATTCCAACTTTTTTGTGTAAACTTTAACTGTTAAGCTAAACTTGCTTAAACCAAAAAATGGTACTATATAAAATCGTTACTTTTAAATTTTTTTTAAATTTTAAATAGTAGCCGGAGGCGTCCTACTAATTGTAGCTGCGCTACTTATCCTTATTATATTAGCGAAAGTAAATATATAAAATATATTTAATTTGTAGCGAAGCTAGAAGCTAGAAGCTAGAAGCTAGAAGCTAGAAGCTAGAAGCTACCCCCATTCTTCACTTGATCCCTAATCTAAGAACTCTTTGATCTTCATGCTTAAATAAATGAAGATAAAATTATTTTATTTTATACATAAAGAAAATAACAGATTAATCTAAAATTTTTCTTTTTTTTTAACAAAATATAAAATTAAGAATTTTAAGAAATTATAATAAATTATAAATGATGGTTCTTTAATATATATTCGATAAGATAGACTTAATAGTAGCTGCGCTATATTTTCTTATGTTTGTAGGACGCCTCCGGCTAGTAGGACGCCTACGGCAACTTCCGTGGGGTTGTGAGACGCCGGAAGTTGCCTAGTTTTAGTTGCCGAAGGCGTCTCACAACGTACTAGGCGTACGTACTAGTACGCGATGGCAACTAGTCGGCAACTTCCGCAGTAGCAGCCTAGCAGCGTACTGCTAGAGGGGTAGCAACGCTAGTTTGACTGGGGGTTGTTGTGCTTCTGCTTGGCTGCAAAATTTTAATAGTAGTAGCTTCGCTAGTAGCAGCCTTGCTGCTACTGCTACTACGGCCCCATAACTAGTGAGCCACTAGTGAACCGTGGGGCGCGGAGCAACTACTATACGGTCCCACGTACTAGAAATTTTGTCCTGATTTTACTGTAATTGTAAATGCACCTTTTCTATTTTTATGTGTAAATCTTGCTAGATCTGAATAGTTAATTTTACCTTTAGCAGTAAATCCTTTTTCAAATTTTTTAGTAGTTATTCTAGGTATAATAGGTTCTCTCATTAATCTACCACTAATTTTAATATTTAAACCAGATAAATAAGCTGTAGTACTAGCTTCGCTAGGCGATAAGTAAGAAAGGCTAGAAACTTTATTAGATTTAATAATATTCCTATTATATAATCTTTGAATACAAGCACCAATATTTTTTTTATTAATAATTAAAGCTAAGAAATTAACTAAAATATTACTATCATAATAAGGCTGATGTAGTCTAATTAATTCTAATTCTACTGTTTTATTTGCAAAAGGCAAGAATTTACTTAAAATAGTACAAATTAGTTTAAATTTATGAGGATAAACTTTAGTAGTAACTTTGTTACTAGCCTCATTACTTTGAGCTAAATTTTTTAAATTAATTTTAACATTTAAATCCTTATTAGCAGCAGCCAAGCCAATTAAATTTTTAGCCAAAGCCGCCCGGGGTAGTAACTTTGTTACTAGCCTCCGGCTACTAGTAGTTGCTACGCTACTACTACAAACAAAATAAAATAATTGAATTTTAATTTTATCTGGAGTAGTTATAAAAACAGGTTTACTAATTAAACAATACATAGATTTAAAAAAATTGAATAATAATTTATATACATTATTAGTCATAAGTTTATTTATATTATATACTGTGTTAATCTTAGCTTTAGATCCTGCCACTGGCTGGAAGTTATAACTTATTATATTAGGATTAGGAATTTGACTTCCTTTTTTTTGTAAGAATACTAATTGTAGCGGAGCTACCCTACCTTTTAGTGAGCCGGCGCTACTAGCGTTCGCTATACCTTGCGTTCGCATCCAAAGGGTAGCTGCTGCCGAGGCAGCACCTATAATTTTGTTATCCCGCGAAGCAGGAGCCAAGGGTCCGCCAAGCCAAGCAGCAGACAAGCTACTAGCGAAGCTAGGATTTTTAAATAATGGTAGCCCTTTTTCAGGAGCAGTTGCAGCTGCTGTTGCTGCTAAATTTTTTTTATTTATATTAGTCATTTTTTTTGTTTTACAAAATTTTAATAATTAATTGTTCAATTTAATTGGCAGCTGTAACCTTCGGTGGTAGCCTAGCGGTTCATTAGTGGGGCCGCTTTGCGATCACTACAAGCCAAGCAGCTGCCAATAGAACTTAGATGTAAAAGTTTAAAGTCTAAATACTATAATTAAATAATATAGGTAACCTAATTTGTACGGACGCCTCCGGCAACTAGGACGTAGCCTTCGGCAACTTCCTAGCGAAGCTAGTAGTGAGACGCCGACTAGTACTAGATGGCAACTACGGCGTAGGACGCCTCCGGCAACTAGGAAGCACTACTGCTACGGCTCACATCCGCACTCGAAGGGTAGGCTTAGCCTACCCTGGCTGCTTGCTTTTTTGCCATTGCCTTGGTTGTTTTGTGAGACGCCGGAGGCTATTAATTTTCCCATAAGAAGGCTAGGCAATTGTTGTGACCCAATTGTTGCTGCCTAGCAAGGCTAGGCAGTTGTTGCGGCGGTAGGCTTAGCCTACCAACCAACACCCTACAACATCCGCCCTTATGAAGCAGCCTTGCGTTCGCATTAAAAAGGCCTTTATCATCAAGCGTTCGCTTCCAGAAAGGCAGCTGCAGCCTTGCGTTCGCAACCGCAGGGTAGGGTGCTGCAACTGCCAATGGCAGGAAGGGCTACTGCTGTTGTTGCTGCCTTTTTTTGCTGCCAGGCAGGTGTAGGACGCCTACGGCAACTAAAGCACCCAGGCAGCAACCAGGCAGCATCCGCTGCCAGGCAGCAACCGCTGCCAAAGGCAGCAATAGCCAACCGAAGGCAGGGTGCAGCAATAGATTTTATAACCTATACTACCGTTTTAGTAATCAGCAGCTGCCTATTGCCTTTGGCTAGAAATAAAAAGGCGTCGGCATGCTTGGCTTTTAAGCCATTAAACCAATTAGGTATACATTCGTTCCAACATCGGTTATTCTTATATTTTACATAGAATATAAAAACTAATACAACCCTGGCAGTTAGTTGTGGTAGCTTCGCTAGGACGCTAGCAACAACTAGTTAGCTTCGCGTCGTAGTACGCCGGTTCACTAGTACGCGATGGCAACTACTAGGCAACTACTAGTTGCCGAAGGCGTCCTACTAGTTGTGAGACGGCGAAGCCTACAAGAATTGTGGGCCGTTGCGTTCGCGGTCACTACTTCGCTAGCGGTTCACAAATAAAATTAAGCTTAAACAATAGTCTAATAAGTTAATTAATATTAATTCTCTTTTGGACTCGAACCAAAATCCGCACTTTAGAAGAATGCTGTTTTAACCAATTGAACTAAGAGAACTATAAAAATTATTAGCTCTATTTTAGATTTATCTAGAACAATCAATATAAAGCTCAAGCCAATAATAATTGATCTACCCTTACCCTTTTTTATGTAGCTGCGCTATAAAAAGCCATCTCGGGGTAGGCTAAGCCTACAGCTCCCAAAGGCTAGGCTTACGCCTACAAAAGGTAGGCTTACGCCTACCGCACCCCTTAGCCTTCCGCTGCGTAGGGTGCAACCCTTGCCTTGGGCATCTGC